>PVHY01007417.1:0-67655 GCA_004024945.1 Uropsilus gracilis
GAAGGAGGGAGGGAGGGAGGGAGGAAAGGAAGGAAACACACACCAGAGGGAGGCAGTAAATTAAGACTTTTTAAAATACAAAATGCAAGACTTGAAATTACAAAAGAAAATTGAATGATCATAAAATAGTCATAATAACTCTAACAACTAAAATTGTACCTATGATAATGACAAAATTCCAAATATTAAGCAAAAAGTTAGTTTCCATTTAAAAAGTCTAACTGAAACCATGAAAACCTGTAACCACAGCCACCACCAGAAAGAAAGACATTAATATGAAGTTTGTATGTGCAGGAAAATACTAAATACTTTATATAGATTAATGCTTTTCATAGTTGTAATTCCTTTAGACTTAATTACTTTTGTTACCCCCACTTAAAAAACGTGTGAATTGAAACACAGAGGTCAATGTTATTCTCTTAGGAGGGGATAGCAGGGGTCTGAGCCTTTGTCTGTGCTTCCAACCATTGTACAGCTGCTTTATATATGAATTAAATATCATTGCATCTGCTACCCAATTCTGGGATTTTCAGATTATACATATTCTGTCAGATTTGTGCCCGTGATGATAATGACAAAATTCCAAAATTTAAGTCTGTCAAAAGTTTAGTCTCCATTTTAAAAGTTCGAATGAAACTGAAAATCTGTCATGTTTCATGGATCCTTGCCTGCCACTTAGAATCATAAGACTGGACTCAGACACAGAGTGTAATGCCTGGTTTATTTATAATGGGGGAATTGGAATGGATTTAAAAAAAAAAAGGAAAGAGTTTCTAGGGTCACGTGTCTGTCAGTCCCACACCATGTATTGTCCACATTGTCTCATAGGCCAAATTAAAATTTGCTAGTGAAAGGTGGCACGGTCCCCTAAAGCTGGTACTGCACAGATGAGAGGTATACTGGGATCCCATTGGAGGTAGTCACAGGTGACTGGGGAGGCAGCACCTGGCAGAAAGGATCCAGAGGTTGGGCAGGGCAGCTGGCAGAAAGGATCTAGAGGTTGGGCAGGGCAACAGAGAGACAACAACAACAGGAGCCAGCTCTAAGGGCAGTCTGGATGGGCACAGGCCTGTGGCAGGATCAGGAGGTGAATCAGAGGATCAGGTCATGGCAGTCAGATCTTAGAAGTGGCACTGGCCATGCCAGAAGCAGGAGCTGCCTTGGGTACGCTTTAGCCATAAATCATAGATCTGCAGCAAAGGTATTCCTGGGTGAGAATATATGAATCTGGCAGTTGCCCTGACTTTCAGGATCTTTCAGGGTCTTTTAGCTCCTCCCCTTGTTCCCAAAAACAGTATAGGTTTCAAACTTGATTGGACTGTTTCCAAAACTGGTGTAGTTTACAAAGACTGACTGGAACATTTTAAAAACAGTTGCAGGTTTGAAAACAGAGTTTTATGAGTGTGTGAGATACTGATTGGCCATCTTGCACCAGGTGAGGTGGTGGGTACAGGGGTCACAGCAGATCCAGGGGCACTGGGTTGCACTCAGTGACTGAGTAGGGCTACACAGGGGCACTGCCTGTTCTGTCATACCAGTGAACCAGGAGCCAAGGATCGCCTTTACAAGGTTCTCTAATTGGAAATGTCCTCTTGAAGAAAGTAACACATGAATGCATGTGACAGTGGTCTCTATTCCTCAGTCCTGTCTATCCATCGGATTCTTAAAGATGGATAAATAATATGTAGTAGTGAAATGTTACTGTAAAACTTTCTACGTCAAAATCTTTTGTGTCCTACAGTGTATGTCCATGAGGATACAGTTGCTGCCAGATAGATGTGTCCACTCATTATTCTTAGGGAAAATGTCACAGGGTTATAGAAATTTAGATATGCCACAAGAAATTAAAATATAAAATACAGAAACACACATTAATTGTAGCTAACTTATATCACTTTTCATCTGTTTTTTTTTCCTCTTTCCTAATAACTCTGCATTCAAAAATAAATATCAAGATTAGTCCCAGAAACTTCTGGAAATAAACTAAAAAAAAAAAAAACAAACTCCCCCCTCCCTTGTTTTCCTCCATATTTGTGAGAGCTGGAGGGGGAGGATTTGGTTAAGAAAAGTATTAGAATCTTGCTGTGCATTCTATTGTAGAGTAAACAGCCCAGTCTTTTATTCAAGACAGATCAAACCATGGACACATTATTAGTTATTGTTTAGCTGCCTGGGTTTAGGATGAAATTACTCGCTGCCCAGGGACCCAGCATTTTAGCTTCAGATCCAGCTGTGTTCATAACACAAGGCACAATGCTTAGTGGCATTGTCAGCCATTTAACATAAAAAGAACATGCTGTAATCAAGTGGGGACTGTTCTACAGTGTCACTCTTGGGTCCCATTTCAGGAAGCCTAGGAAATCTGCCACTGAGTTTTAAAGAGAGAAGAAAACACAGAAAATGTCCTAAACAGGGAAAGTTGCATTTTATCTACATTTTTCCCCATATATATATATATATATACTAGTTCCATATATATATATAGTATATATATATATACTAGTTCCCATATATATATCCATATATATATATACTAGTTCCTATATATATATATATATATATATATATATATATATATATATATACTAGTTCCCCATATATATATATATATATATACTAGTTTCTATGGATCGACATCTTCCCATTTTGGGAAAGTTGTACTGAGAGCTTGATTATTAGATTCCTAGTTTTTTATCCATGGATCACAAACTATGGACGGTCAGAAGCCCCCAAAATGCAATATTTTAACTGTCTTGGTCACCACAACTCTTGAGAATGGGATCTAGTTCTTAGCAAGAATAATGCTACCTGCCACCTAAATAAATGCTAAGGTTTAGTGTGTAGAAATAATAAAGTCAGAGAGATGGAAGTGGATTCTAGACATATTAAATCTGGGATAGCTTCAAATAACAGCCTTAAGCAATAAAGTGAAACTTCCGTCCTGTATTCCTAATGTCAGTGTTATTGTAGAAATACTAGCTTTAAAATAGAAGTACCCAGCATCACCTTCTCAAAGAATCTCTTTAGATTTATTTTAAGTTCTTTTTATTATGTAAGTGCAGTTCACCAATTGCAGACCCTTTAGTTTTGGTAAGAGAGATTCTCACTGACATCCTAAAGTTAGAGAGGTTTCCGTCAAATTATTTGGAACTAAAACCATTTCCACATACACAAGTACTCATTCCAAGAGAAGAGAAATGCAGTACAAAATTTTGATGTGGTAGAAGGGGACTTAGTAGCAATCCTAGTTTTGAAATTGTGTGGCAGAAGATTAGTGAGGTAAAGGTAGTTTGAGGAAGAAAGGTACATCATTACATGTAGACTCAAAACTGTCAGGTTCAACTGCAAAATTCAGTAAAAGCTTAATGATAAGATTAAGAAATATGTAATTATTGAGCATGCTTCTCTTTGCTATTGTGGAGAAATGATCATTTTAATTTGATGATTTGGAAGATCCCAAATATGAAACCAGTTGTTCTCATGGAGTCCTGCCTTTCTTCACTAGTGGGTAAGTCAGTTAACGTCACTGAGCCTCAGTTTGCTTTTTTATATATTGGAACTAGCAAGATGTTGTTTAATTTATATGGCTCACATTTTTATTTGAGAGATTTTATTATAACTGTATTGAGGTTTATATTTATGCTAGCAATAGAGAAAGGACTTTCTAAATAATTCATGGTATAAGTATGCTGGAAAGATTTAAAACATGCAAAAGAAACAATTGATTTCAAGGATCTTCTAGCACTTGAGGAGTACCCTTTATAAGCAATTAATTGACACACTATTTATAAATCATCCTATGTGTGTGTGAAAAAACAGGACTTATAAAGACCTCTATTAGAAAACAATTTGCCACTCTTAAAATCTACTGTGTGTATATGAAAACTACAAAACTATTTTTATAAGGATTCTAAAATTCAGTTTTTAAAATTTTCTGTACATTTAAATTTAATTTTGTTTCCTCGCCCCCTTCACTTCCACCCACTTAAGTTCTGAAATAATGAAGTTTTACTATATTTTATTTGCATTTAAAGATGAAAACTAGATGTTGATTATTATGAATTTCTTTGTAATATAAAGGGCTCCCCATTGCTTCTATCAGCTCCCTGTTCCTCGTCCTCCTAACACAACTTCCCAAGAATAGCACTGTGAGAGCCTTCCCTACAGACTTTGCGTTGTATTCCTGGAAGAATATTTCTTAACTGTCTCTTTCATTTGGGTTTTGGCAAAGAGCAGACATCATTGGGGCCAAATTTCCTTGGGGAATGATCTGAATTACTTGTCCACTTGAGTGATGGTCCTGGGAAAATGTCTAATTGATTGAACTGCCTGGTGTTTATTATTCTAATAGTCTTGAAGAAAGTCTGGATGATTCTCCATTAACCCACAATGAAACTCTAGGGGAGCATTTCCACAGCACTTCAGAGCTTGTTAACCTAAAAGTAATTGGGCATATAAATTTGGAGGGTCTTATTTGTTCTGCTGGCACTAAGTGGAGGGAAAGAATGGCCATATTTACCCTATTTAAATTTTCCATTCAAAGAAAATAACAGAAATCATGCTGACTGTTCAGATTCCTGAGAGATCTTGGAAAGACACCACAGCACATACATGAGCGACTTTACCATTCAGATTTGATCACAAATGGCCACATATGACTGCTCTACTATGCATCTTTTTTTGACAGATTGACAGATGAGACAATAAACTCATCCACTCATGAAAATAATATACTGACTTGACCACAGTATGACTTTTCATACTCTCCCTTCACCTAGTATGACTTTTAATACTCTCCTCTTCACCTAGGTGGGGCAGAAGAGTGGGGGGGCATTACAAAAGTGGGTCTGGGAATGTTAAGTCAATATAAAAAAAAATCTAAGAATTTGATGGAGTAGATGGATAACAGCTTCAGTGAGATAAGCAGCAGGCAGTATCATTGAGAGAGTAACCACAAAGTTGGAGAGAAGAGCAAAGAGAACTGAGAACAGTGACCAGGAGCTAGGCATCAGAAACAATTTGCTGTGCTTTGATTCAGATTAATTCTGCTGAAGAGTCATGGTGTGATTGCTGTTGCATTTTCATTTGACCCACAGCTTGCATTTGGCTCTCACCTGGGAGCGCTTTAAATAGTTGTGACCTTTGATGACACACGTCTTCCTTCCATGTTATTTCTCCTTTCTCTTTCAGACCGTGCAGTACCAGATTGATAGCTATCCTGCAGAGAGAGTTACAAAGGTACAGGCTCAATTCTTTGAGTCACTAACAAGTTCTTGGATTGATCTCATTCTTCAGAAGTAGTTGCGAGTGAACCAGAATAAGCATACATATCTCACATGATGATATTCATTTGTTATAACAGATATTACATACTCTTCTTGAATCTTCTTGGTCTCACATACCTCTGAACCCCTTAGCCATATTTTCTAGCTTTAGATACAACTGTGGTGATAACTTTATAAAAACTCCAAATGTTAGCATGTAGACAAAATCCAGAAGCACTTTGCTGCATACCTGTCTAGCACCCTTAACTTCCAACTCAGGAAATTCCCTGTCAATGCTGAAGTATGAACATATCATGAGACTGTTCTATGTTCCTACACAAGAGGTAAGGAAGTGTGAGGGAATTACTTCAAAGGAACAAACTCTAGAAAAACAGACTCCAGCATATAACATTGTTTCCCATTCTCCTCCAATGGACTATCAATGACTTAATTACTTGGAGGACAGCTATGCTATGGATGGTAAAAAATTCCAGGGCTAAAAACAATTCACTGGGAAAAACAATTAGAGGTAGCAACTTGGACTGCATTGTTACAGTGAAACATACTCGAGGGAATGCAAAGGCTATTCATTTCCTTAAGATGGAAAGCATAGCATTCTAGGAGTTGTCTTAAATTCAGTGAAACATATGCTTTTGATCTTAGATTTTAGATAATTAGATACAGATACATATCCGTTCTCTGGTTTAAAGAACTTCCAAAAGGATCTATATAAATGGGAAGATTAGTCTCTGCAGTATAAAATGATCTAATCTCATTTCATGCAAAGGTTGACACCTTCTTGCGGAAAAATAGTGATTAACTTAGCTCTGACATACTGAGGGAAAGTGCCTCATTTTGTATGAGAAAACTGATGAAGTCCCAGATGGCATCATGTCCCTGAGATGGGAAAAAGTGTTGCAACTGTTTCTATGAAATGATTTATTAGGATACTTGGGTATTGAGATTTCTTTTCCATGGCCAGTTTATTTTATAAACTGTTGGCCATATACTGTACTATATTGTGGTCATATAAAAATTAGTTGACTTATTAAGAACATGATGTTCTTTGCTGTTGCTTTGTTTGTTTTTGGAGACTATGTCTTGCTGTGTTGCCCGGGGTACCACAGACTCAAGCAATCCCCAGCCTCAGCCTCCCAGGTAGCTGGGATTACAGGTTCCTGGCTGTTTTTTCAAGAACAGATCTCACTATGTTGCCCAGGGTAGTCTCAAACCCATGAACTCAAGCGATTCCAATCCTCTTGCCTTCCAGCGCTTGGAATCAGGCACAGACCACCATACCCAGCTGGCATGATGTTCTAATTGATGCTTTTCTAGAAATACATCATGACACCTTTGGAAAATGTTCATTCCAGGACCCCAAAATTGTACACTGGGGAAATTGATCATAATGAGGGAGATTCATCTAGCTCTAACTTTAGATTGAAAGCAAAGTCAGCTGAAAGTATTACATGAATAGTTCATGGGTTGGGAGTCAGCATCTTCTGTATGAATGCAAAGATTTTAAGGTGAAAAACCATTCCTTGTTTTAGCAGTTATATGGCATTTGTGAAAAAGAAATTTCACAAAGATCAACATGTATGTTTTAGGTTTTGAACCTTTAGATTATTTAGTTCCCAATCCTGTTAATGAAAATCATTTGCTGGTACAAGTAGCTTAACTATTTGGAGGTATGTGAAGTTGGAAGATGTCCCCCTTTAATCTTGCCTCCAGTTAATAGATCTTTTCTAGGAAATGGTTCCGATTTCAGATGCTGCATCAAAGGTCACATTTTTTTCTTTTTCACCATTCATTAGGAACTTTTTAACTAAAAAGTCAGTATCATGGTATTAGTAGAGAAGGATAGTCCTGAAGACTACCTTGGAAATGATAATCTTAGCAGGGGATATTTTTGAATGGAGAATAAAAGGATAGAATCTGACCTTAAGTAATGCCTGAGGTTTCCTTAGCCATGGAGGAGTTAAGAAACATCTGTATTCAATGATGTAATATATATGCAATCAGTTTAAAAAATAAAATTTAGATAAATAAGCTCACAAAAATGCCTGGAAGTGTTTTTCAAGTTAGAATGGGCTAAAAAGAAGTGGGACAAATATAATAGAAATAACCATTTAATTTTCCTAAAGTTTTCATGAGGTAGTCAATACTAAGATTATTTTAGTGAATATTATCTATTTTGTTTATATATCACAGAATACTGGTTGATGATTTTTCTCATTTGGAAAGGTTGATATTCAAATACTTTTACTGCAATAGTACCAATACTTGCCCTTCATTGCCTCCACCTAGATTTTTTTTTTTTTTTTTTTTTTTTTTTTTTTTTTTTTTTTTTTTTTTTTTTTTTTTTTTTTTTTTTTTTTGAGACTAGGTATCACTATTTTTGCCCATGGAGCCGCAGGATCTCATTGCCCGGGGTACACAGACCCAAGCAATCCCCAGCTTCAGATTCCCAGGTAGCTGGGATTACAGGCTCATGCCACCACGCCCAGCTATTTTTTTGGAAGTAGGTCTCACTACGGGCCCCAGGCAGAACTTGAACAGCAATCCCTAGCCTCCGCCGCTTCATAGGCTGAAGCTTACAGGCATGAGCCACCATGCCCGGCTCCACCTAGATTTTAATATACTCTTTTGTAAATATTTTCCACAAGATTCATAGTTTACATAAGTTAATATAAGCACATTGACCATGTGTATCCTGTAAAAAGCTTGTATTACAGCTATATACCTGAAATCTAGTTATCATAAAGTACTGTACTGTAGAATTTGTAGAATTAATTAATCAATGAATTAAAATAATTTAGTGTTTCCATGTTCATTATTTTAAAATTGGATTATAAAGGAAAAAATCTCATTCACGTAAATAGAGCTCCTTGTTCTTCAAATGATTCATTTCTGTCAAGTAGCAAATATTTATTGAAGATTTTTCATATACCCAGTATCATGTGAGGTACCAGTGATTTTGCAGAGAAACAAAAGTAAATAAACCAAACTTAAAAATATGTTCCCACTTACTAATGGCAATCCCATTTATTGAAATAATTCAATTTAAAATAATTTAAAGGAAAACATTGTATATAATCTCTGTGAAAGGAAGCACAAATAATTGACATGTGATACTACTTTGATGATGAATTCACCTATTATCTTCCTAAATTTTGACAAGCTAACTTAACTTTTTAAAAAGAAGCTAATTAACCTCCAAAATTTATTTCCAATATAATAGTGGACTCAGTCTTTAGTGTATTATACCATTGCTGAATAGACTATTGCTGAATATATTTTGCAGCTGATGTATGTTGCTCTGGAATACATAATTTCAGTATAAACAGTGTGAACAATTTTCTATGTACTCTAAAAAGGAAAGAGCATGTATTCCTCTTCATCTGTTTCCTCTTCTCTTTGTCTAGAAGACAGATGTATTGTTGAACAATCTGTAATTAAATGGTCATAGTACATATTCTATGAGTTGTGGAACTACAAGGTTAAAATAATCCTGGATCTTACCAAATTCATAGAATAGACTAGTTTGCAAGCCCATATTGAATGATAAAAGGAGATATCCATCAGGAAAACATAAGAGATATATGAACATTATAAAGATGATGTACAATGGGCAATATTCAAATGATAGGCAACCCATAATCATAAACTTATTTGGAGATTCTTAAAATTTCTTTCCCAAGTAATTGATAGAACAATTAAAACAATCAATAATAAATAGAACATCTAAACACTACCAACCAACTTGATCTCATTGAATTTATAAGACACTGCCTCCAACAACAAAATGCCTTTCCTTCAAGTGCACATAATTCATTTGCAAAGATGGGCCATAAGCTAAATTATAAAATCAGAATCAAATTTAAAAATAATAGTATGTCATCTCATTGATTAAAATTAGAATTCAAAAATACTATATATCTGGAAACCTCCAAATATCTGGAAAGTAAATATCACAATTCTAAATAATTCATGGAACAGGAGTGAAATGAAAAAAAAATAGAAAACATTTTGAAATGACTGACAAAAATAAAATCAAAAGTTATGGGATAAGGTTCAAATAATACTAAGGTAGAAATTCATAGCCTTAACTGTGTATATTATAGCCCTGAGATTATGGACGGTAATGGAGAATGTGGAACAATGGACTATGATGGAATGTGCCCCTTGGTCATGAGTATGTTAAATCACATGTTAAGAGGTATGGAGGTGATCTTATACTTTTGAGTCTTGTGCATATTGTAGATCAACATTACCTCAACATCAGAAAAAAAGAAAGACAAATATAAAACCACTGATGTAATATCCTAATTTATGAAGCAAGCAAACAATAGCTAAAAAACAAAGTATATAATGAAAAGATAATAAAAGTAAGAGAAAGCTAAATGAAATGGAAAAATTTAACAAGGTTTTTAATAGACAAATTAGTGACATCCAAAGTTAGTTCTTTGATAAGATAAATAATATGAAATATCAAAAATCATCTTAAAATAAAGAAAAAAGTGAATCCACACTGACTAAAAAGATGTTATTTCCATAGGTCTTATGGTTATTAAAATAATAATAGCCTGCTATAAATAACTTTTTATGAACAAACATAACAATGTAGATGAACTAGACATTATGGGAAAATGAGAAATGTCAAAATTAGCACAGGAAAAATAAGAAAAATCTAAATAGATCTGATATTGTTGGTTTAAACAATTAAGTTTCCCCCTCCCCTTCCTAAGCAATTAAATTTTACATTAAATAAACATTGATGGAATTATTAATATTTTACTGGAAGACTAAAAAGTTTATTTAGATTTTCACTCCAAGCAATAATGTATCTAAAATTTTCTCTTTTATTATTATCTCTTTTCCTTCCCCAATTTTCCTTTTCTTAATAATGTCTTCAGTCAACACATCCCTAATAAAGTTTAGGAAAAAGAGTAATCTGTTATATCATGTTTCCACATCACCCTTCCTGTCCTCTCTTACTGATAGAGAAGCAACGTACATTGTCGGTTTGATATTTGGTGGCTTTTTTTGTTTACTTGTTTTAAGCAATCAATTATGTTCTTCTTCGATTTGTAGAGAATTTGTTTTTCTTTACAGTAAAATCTCACTAAAGCAAGTATTTTTGTATTTTAAAAATAATTCCCCGGCTAATTTTTAATTCTTATCAAATATCTCCTTCCTCTTCTAATGTTTGATAGGATTGATATTTCCTGAAACATTAACATGTAGCCATGTGACTTGCTGTGACCAATGAAATCTGAATTGATGATCATGTGCCATTTCCTGGTGGATGTCCTAAGAATCAGTCATGATTTACAGGGTTTCCTTTTCCAACCCTGTCAACATAAAAACAGATGAATTGATCTTCCTCTACCCTCACTGTAGAAATCATAGCATGAATAGGAAATGACCTTATCATTTCAATCCTCAGAAACTGAAAGATCTCTTTTGTAATTCAATGTAACTAGTTTGCTCTTGGTTATATTATCTATTTATAGATATGCAATCTCTCTCTATATATTCCCTCTCTAGCTAGCTAGCTCTCTCACTCTCTCTCTCTCTATATATATATATATATATAGAGAGAGAGTATATATATATATATATATAGAGAGAGAGAGAGTCTATAGAGAATCTATAGACTCCAGAAGTTTCAAGTTCTTATGATTAAAAAAAAAATTAAAAAGAAAAACAAACCAAAAGATGAAATTTTTTTTCTACCACTTTTCTAATACATAACAATTTTCCTTGATAGGAATTCCAGGACTTAGTTGATTCAGTGAACTTCCACCAACTCCACTTTTAGCATTCTTGAATTTTGTGAAATGTGACTCAGAGTAGGTTAATGATAAGGTAGGGACATGTGGGGAAAGAGCAATAACTGTGGCTTGCTCAAAAATTGTTGCCAAACAGCTGGTAGATCAACTGCCTATTGTTTCGGTTAGTGCAGCACCTGCATCAAAGACTTCAGGTTAAATTGAAAAAGGAGTAAAGCCATTCCCATCTTCCCATCCTGTTTTATGGTAACAGCTGTCCTAACTCAGGAGTTGGATTCACTGTAGTATATAGAACTATCAAGTTTCTTAACAGTTGTTGGAAATTTCTCTTATAGTATGAATTATTCCATTGTTAGTTTACGATTCTATTAATTTTCCTTTCATATGCATTCTTGAGTATTTTATAGGGAATATTTCAAGATTAAATATAAGATAAAGTATGTGGGCTATTTACTAGCATACAGTTCGATTTTTATATCTCCCAAGACTTTTGTGATAATATGCTGGTAAAAAGTGAGTTATTCCAAATATTGTGCCAGAGATCTCAAAAAAGGCAGGCAATCACAACCACAACTAAGATTGCTTTTTTAAATTATGAGTTCTGTTTTCATTATACTATTGTATTTCCTTTAACATTGTGATAGAACAATTGCTTAAAATACACTTAAAATCTCAAACAAACTTTCAAAAATGCACCCATTTTACTAAGGAGAATCAATAGAAGGGTTAATAAGTCTTTCTGATACTTAGGTGGCCTCATGTCCTTTAAATTGTTTCTTTGTTCAAATCTTAGGAAGTTTCTGATCCCCTAGGCAGAGCCTGAAAAGAGAAATCAACCAAGCATGAAATAGTGCTCCTTACTGGCCCATTAGGCTAACAAATGAGGTGAATGTAAAATGCCACCTTACAAATTGCCACTCTTCTACTGTTGTGTTTGTGCAAGGTGGCTGTGTTGGATAGGCAGGTGAAGACATATAGTAAGCTTTTACTCTTTAATCTGGAAATGAAAAAATGCAGATTTCCTGTGTTTAAGATGTTGCAAATCACACAGTGCCCACTGGTAGACAGGTGGTATCCTAACTGAGTCCTTTTTGCTTGATGTTTGAGACATGGGGAGCAACAGGCAAATGTCTATTGAACTTAAGCAGGTGTGCTGAAGTTCACCTGCATCCGTTATTTCATATGAGTAACTTCATCATCACCTATGATCATTTCCAGAGGAAAATATATGACTGGGGAGGGGGCTCAGAATCAGAATTTCATTTTCATCTCTGTCATAATCTCAGTTAACCTTTTATGGGTAACAAAATCTTTTTTTGTATTAAGCAGTCCCATGGGAAAATGCCCTCAGCTTGTTGTTGTATAGCAAAGAGAAATTTGCATATAAAGTTCCCTTGATAAAAATTGTGCTATGACATCCATATGAATAAACATATTTCAATATTAAAACTGCACATTTTCTGTGTTCTGCTCAGATGTACTCTAAAATATGTGTTCCAAACAGTCAAACTAGAAAATTAATGGAAGTTTCTTCATTTGGTGCCAGAAATGTTCATTAGCATCCAATAAAGATGAAAGTAAGTACCAAATAAAGTAGTTAGAATTTAAATAATGGAGGGCCCACTATGTGGCAAGAGTCTTTTTATAATAGAACATAACACTGAAAACCATTAGGACCCTAATTCATGTGGAAAGGGGAAAAATATTTCTTTTAGCTTTAAATAAGTAGGATGAGACAGAAATCAAAGTGGCATGCTTCTGTGTTAAGAGGAGAAAAATCAGAGATTAATATGAGCTAGTTGACCAATTAAAAAACCAAAAATAATTATTTTTAAAAGCTTAAAATCTTTTTAATGTGACTTGTCAATATGTGAGTCACTTAAATATATTTAAAGGACTTTTGATGCCAAGGTAAATTTGGTATCAAAATTAAAATTGAGTTTTCTGGAAATAAAAAAAAAAAGAATAGAATAAAAATACCTCTTTCTGTAAACAATGGAATTGCAAAAATTGAAAATTAGTAAGGAACCCATTATATCCAGGTGCTTTTACTTCACATCTTGAATATATTTACTGCATCTAAAATGCTACTAATAAGTAAAATTACATGTTTTACTTCAATAAGGAACTATTTTTATACAAACTCTAAATACAGACCCATAATGTTCTATATTATTCACACTGGATGCATATGAGTTTTGTAATATTGTTCTCATTATTGTTATAATCGCAAACTTTCTACCATGAAATCATCAATCAAAATGGAGCCTACAAAATAAATTTTAGAAATAATATTGATATAAAGGTCAATAAGGCACCTACCCATTTATCTTATAAATTCATGTTCATCCATATAGCTTTTAAGTTATAAATCCTTATGAAGGTCATATTCCCTAGATAGAGCAAAATCAGTCACTGAACACAAATCCCAGCCTTTGTCACACTAATTATTGCACTTTTTTCTATCTTGACCTGGATTTTAATGCATTCCTGGAAAGACTAACAAAAAATGATGTGGAATTCAACTTTCTCTCCAAAATTCCCCATAGAATTTTAAAGGGAGAGCTAATTCTATGAGAGTGATTTATTTGCTGAAAAAAAAGATGGGAAATTATCTATGAATGCAGAAAGCATACTGTGGAGTCTAATTCAGAGCAGTGGGTGCATGTGCCTCAGGTGACCTGAGACTGACATAAAATAGAACCCTTGACATGCAAACATGCATGCATATTGCCCATGTTAACCTTTAAGACAGTGTTTGATTTCACCCTTGGCAAGGGGGATCTGGTAACCATGTCAACAGCACAAGCCACCTGCTTCCTTTCTTCTCTTTTACCTTTGTCCTTAGGTCTTAAGTTAAAACGCCAATACATGCCGTTCTCTTCAGGATTGATTGCTCTCAAAGTGGGGAAAAATGGACCTTTAGAAGAATAGGATCTTAATTAACCATGGCTCCAAGCAGTCACAGTATATAAACAGGTATATAGACATCTAGGGTGCTAAAATTAAATGGGTGAGGGATAATTAGTAAAGAAATGTTTAGAATTTTCTTTTCCCAAAAAAAATAATAAAGGAGGCTAAGAAACACTTCTATATTATGAAAAAATGACCAAACATTTATTCATCTTGTTCAAGTTTGAAGTTAAATAAAATGCAATCTAAGAAAACAAATGGCTAATGCAGGTCTGAAGGTCACTTAGGTAGGCAATAAATGGAAATAAATTATGTGCTAGAGGGAAAGTAATTGCCATTTGTTAACAATGATGAAAAGCTGCCTATTCATGGGAGCCTGTTTAATGCTAAAAATGGGGTACTTTGAAAGTTAGAATGTGCAGAGAACTGTGGAAACTTTTCCCAGAGTACATATGGCAAATTGGTTTGGAGTACAATGTGGTTAATCAATAAACTGGTATCTGACTATTTTAGGGCCTGAATCAGGAGAGAAGGAACCAGAGTTGTAGCTATCCTGCTTAGTGTTGACTGGAGTAGATATAGATGAGGCAGGCACCTGCCTTTGAGTCGTGAGACTTACATTTGTGCTCAATTCATAGAAAAGAAAAGTCCTGACAGTCCAATAAAACGCCCTGTAGTCTCTCTTCAGCTGGCCATTGATTTGGAGCCTTGAATGAAGAAATAATCTATTTGACCTGTTTATTATCCAGTAAGTCAGCACAGTTCTTGGTGTTTTACCTTTTGCAAGTGAGGTTTATTGATGATTAAAGTTGAAAGATAAAATCATTGCATTAGTACTTGAACTCAAAAGAAACTAACATTTTTAGAAGTGCTATACACAGATAAGATTCTCAAACTCATTATAATTAAACTGCCATTTCATGAAAGTGTGAACATATCTGTGCTTTAAAAACTTCATCTTCTCCTACCACACTGGAAATTGCTGTTCTGTCCAAAGAGTCATTCAAAAATAAAATGTTGGGAGAATTGCAGACTTCTGACCCTATTTCCTGCATTCCTGTCCACTATAAATTAAAGTATAAAAATTAGAGGTTTCTGATTGAAACCACTTCTTCCACATCTCTGTTCAGATGTCCAAAGGCATCTAAATAAATATCCAATAGCCTCCCTATTATCCACGGGCACATGTTTTAACACTCCCCAAACCCCAGTGCCCCGTGAATACCTAAAACCACAAATAGTAGGAAACCGTAAATGTATTAGGCTTTTAAACTATATGTACATACTTACAGTACTGTTTAATAGACAAATGAGGCAAAGTAAGATATTAAAAATAATAAAATAGAGCAATTATTACTATACACTGTAATAAAATGTTTAAACATGGTCTCTCTCTCTCATTATATGTATTATTTTGAACTATAGTTGACCATGGGTTAAAAATGTGAATAACAGGATACTACTCAAATCAGAACAAAGTCCTTACTTTCTACCTCCTAAACTTATCCTTGTGGCAGCTTCCACTACCTTATTTTTCTAGTTGATTAGGGGAAATTCTGACTTCTAATCTTGACTTTTATATTATATAGCAATTTTAATATAAGGCTATAGATTTTACCTTGAAAATATATTCTGCACTAGAAAAGTATAATAAATCAAAATAAATAAATAAATTATATGTATCCTGGACTCAACATCTGTTAATTTCCCTAATTGTCAGTATTGTTGTCTAAGCAAACATCAGATCCCACCTGGGTTGTGCATTGATAGCCTACATGCCTCCATCTTTACAAAGCTCCCTAAAATCTGCTTGGACAGAGCAGACTGAACAGATCTGTTGAATCATATCTATTCATAAAACTCCTCTTCTCAAAATTTACAAATGACGTCCATCGTAGAGTAAAGGTCAAATTTCTTAGTATGTCCTAAAGCCCACCCCTTTAATATACACATTCCTTATTTCCTAAAGCTTTCCTCTTAGTGCTCTCCCACTTCAGTTCCACTGTCTTCCTTGATATTTATAGACAAGAGATGGGTATCCTCTCTCTTGCTGTTCCCTTTGATATTACCTACTTGACAGTATCATCCTACCATCATGACTAGTTCCTTCTCTTTCTTGATGCCTTTACTCTAAGTTCACCCTAAGCCCCCCCTTGCATAACTCCACTCGAATTTTTTGTTTCTCCAAATTTTAATCCTTTTCTAATAGATAAATATCTTATCTATTTACCTTGATACTGCTAAGTTTCTATTACTAAACTGTAAGACTCAAGAAGGGAGGAAACAATGTTGATTTTATTCACTATTATGTCCTCATCCCCTAGAACTGTGCTACATACAATAGATACTCTCTAAATAATTGTATGCATTTCCAAGGGTTTCCTTTAGTAGCCTAGATTTCGAAATGTGTTCAGTGGTTTTAGCAGAGAAAAGTGCAGTATTTGAAGAACATTTTGAAAATGACTTTATAGATTCTTATCTGCAATATCTGTGCTCCAGATGTCAATATTCATCAATCCAGGGTTGCATCAAGCAGAGAACACTGTGATAATCATATTGGACTCTGGATCCACATAGGCCTCATTGCCCTTCTTAATCAGGTTCCATTCTACCTGCACAGAGTCAGAGACACTGGAGGCATTTCTCTCTCTTTTATCAAATTCTACCAAGAATATCAGGTAAAGACTCCCCTCTAGCCCTGTAAGAGGGTTAGATTAATTACAGTGCTAAGCTTTCTCAGTCTACACAACTTAATTAGCAGATGCCTTTATTTCCAAACAGTACTTTTTCTGTCCGAGCAGAAATTATTCATTTGGGTGAATTAGCCAAAATCTTGTACCCTAGTTCCCCTTGTCCCTCAAGCACTGCTTGCTTAATGCAGAAATTGTCTGATGGTCATGCTTATGCTATGTAGGGATTCTTGTAGCTGGGTTTGGAGCAGATAAGGACCAAATTCAAAAGTCAGAAGAAACAGGGAGAAAAACTAAGGATCCTGGATGTTGCAAAGAAACTCTATGAAACCTGAGCAAAACTGGCAGATGGACCAGCCTTGAAAGAGGGAAGGAAGCTGTGCTGCACTGAGAGATTTGTAGTCTGAATCACATTAGTCTGAATGTTTATATGGAATTATCTGAGATTATACAGACAGGGAGTAAAATCTGAATTGTGAGCACAGAGAACATCTGTGATTGTAGCCAGATAAACAATGTCAACCTACAGGTCTTTGGAGTAAAGTTATAAGTGGAAGAATGATGGGAGGTCAGATAGGTAATGAGATACAGAAAAGTTATGAAAGGCAATTTTTGAAGGAAAACATGAGTAAGGAGCAGGTCTTAGATCCTACTTTTACGAATACCCAGCATTAGGCCACCTGATCTGTTCTTTTACTAATGTGAGAGACTAGAAATTCCCTCCTGGAATTAGATGGGAAGAATGTGACTGTTTCTGAAAAGATTTTACATTAACAATTATAATTCAGCAGTGCAGTGGTTGAAGCCTAGTGTATGCAGAGTGTAAAACCACTCTCACATCGGTAGAAACAATTTTAGAGTCAAATGACTCATATGAGTGGAAAAATACACCACCACTTTTATTCAGGCAAACTATCCAAAATTCCAAACACTTAACGCTGCCTCCTAAAAATAGGGGGGCTTGATTAACCAAAATATTTTCACAGGAACCCAAGGAACATCCTGTAAAATCCCTCAGAGATACTAATAGAGTTTAAATGACTAGAGTAGCAGGATTAAATTTTCACCCTCTGTCAAATATGTAATTGTGTGACCCATGCTCTCATTTTGTCAAAGAACATCTTTGCCCAGTATCTTTGTAGTTGTTTCAAGCTCTTTATTGTGTATTTAGATGGGCTTGAAAGTTCTTTAGGTCTAGCAAAAATGGCATCTGAGCACCAAGACAAAATAGGAAGAAATTGCTCACTCAAGCAACCGAAGGAAATGTAGCCCAGGGTCTGATGTAAATAGCATGTAAATATGGAGTCAATACAGTAATAAGGTCAGTGATCAGCATAACAGAGCTGGTCAGCTGTGTGTCAAAATCCTGGCTCTCCCAATGAATCACTACTTAATCTTGAATGAGTCACTATTATTATCATAGCTGGGAAAGAAATTCAAGCATCAAATATGAATTCATGATAAAAATTGGAAAATTAGGAATATGATCAGGGACTAGGGATACTGTTTATAATGTGACAAATACTAGAGATTCAGGGCTGCCATTTTATTTATACATACTACTAACTTTATACCACCAGGCCACTTAATGGGTACAGAAAGAACTAAACTTGCACTAATATTCATGGAACATTTATATAAGTGACAGGATAGATGCAAACTAATTATACCAATTGTATGAGATACATGCAACTCTTCTCACTTTTTGTACAATTAATGTTTACAATGTTAAGTAGTGTGTTCAAAGTCTACATCAAGTTGTGAAAAAACTGGGAGAAACACAGATGGTTCTGATTCAAAACTCCATGTCCAGATTCAGTGAAACTTATATCGCATCATAACACAAAAAAGACTTAACACAAAAAAGTATTTTACTGTTGTTAGAAATTTGATCAGAAAGATTTCATGTGATTTAAGAAGTAAGAAGGTGATTAAGCCATGGGTCTTGTGTTCCAAATCACTCTTACTCACTCACTACAAATTAATCAGAAGTGAGGGTGCTATTTGTAAGAAAAATAATAAAAGAGAGCTCATTCTGTCTTCTTTGTGACTCACTAGGGTGTTATATTTGTAATAAATATACTCATTTTTAAAGATAATCATTTTTTCTAGCATGTTAGCAAGGATTTAAGCAGTATGACATAGAAACCATATAAGCAGGAATATAAAATAAAAATTGAATTCTTTGATTTGAAGACTCAGTCACCCCTCCAAAAAAGCAGAAACAGAGAGGATACAGACTGGAAAAATCAAGCACACCTAAGTTCTAGAGATAATCATTCTGAAAGTTACAGTTATTGGGCAGTTTCGCTCATTTGCAGAATATAAATAACCAAAGAAAACACAGTGGAAAAGCACAACAAAAATAATTCATAGAAGTTGAAATGTATTCACATAGGGAAGAAGGTGGTGTGAGGGAGGCAAGTAGAGAAGGGGATAGGCCAGGAGCACTGGTATTTCAATAGAGGGCCAGTAAAGCCAGTGTATCCAGAGGTCTGAAACTGTACACCCCAAAATATATATGAAGGGTAAATGAATTATCAGAATTTTAACTGCTCTGCTATTAGCCTCTGTGACCAGCACATGTATTAATCCTCCTTCTCTTGATTGTACATACTTGGCCCAATGGGTGTGTGCATGTGTGAGTGAGCACACCTGGGCCTAGAAGGTGAAGCTAAAAGTGCAACAACACTGTGGGGGAGAGAGGAGAGGTGAGTAAAGCATGAAGAGAACACAAAAGAGAATGACAAAGAGTGAAAAGAAAGAGTGTAAAGACTCCTGGTGGAGGACTGGGGAGTACTTACCTGCCTCCCAGCCATGCTGGCACTGCCCTGCCTTGCCCTACCCTGCCTGGTCCATGCTTGTAGAGCAATATACTTATATACATGACTGAAGAATTAATAAAATTTGAGGAAAAAATTAAAAATTAAATGCATGGTTTAGTTGCTCATCAAAAAAAAAGAAAGAAAGAAAAGTAAAATCATTACTATGTGATCTTCCTATTTTTGCTGGTAAATTAGATCCATAATTTGACACAATTCTAAAGTCTCCTTCATGCCCAACCTGGGATTTTTAAATTTGTGATCCACATAGTCGCTTCATATGTAGAAAAGGGGCTTCTACTCACGTGTATCCATTCTAGAGAAGAAGAGTAGTAGATAAAAAAGCTGACCGGCCAGCTGTAGGTTCTTAAATAAATGATAACAACTACCAGTTAATTGTAGTGACCAAACATATTTTTTAATGTCGGATATAGGTCCCCATGTTTTTCATTTTCTAAAGAGTTCATGGTGAATACAGTGACACTTAAACTTAATATAACATAAAAGCATAATTATATGCCTGTTGGGACAGTCTGAAACATTTCATTTCTATGATACACACATTTACTAAAATACATGCACACAATTATCTTTTTAACAACAATAAACATCATTTCACCAACGATATGCTGTTAGTTTCTTTTTCATTATATCATTTTTTTTAAGTTTCATCATTTGCTATTTCCATGGCTTTCTGTGCTGCTGAAATCGGGTCAAAGGGGGCAGAAGCCACCAAACAATGCATATTCAAAACGCGGCTTCTGCCATCCAGGTTCCCTCAGGTTCGCACCACCCTCAGGTAGCAGTTGCTACACAAAATGCAGTTCAACAACAGGGTTCATTTACAAGGGAATATTAACAGGGAAAACAAAAAGTCCTTAAAGCCACAAGTGGCCAGTTATCTTACCCCAGTCACCATCTCTAGTTCCAAAGGTCCCAAAGACACATGTCCATGATGGTGCCTTTGCCCCTCCAAACTGAGGCAGGCAATGCAAATGTCCAGGCCTTCTCTGGCATCTTCTCCTTACTTCTTCTCTCTCCAGTGTTCTGAGCTGCTCTGCTTCTCCAAACTTTTTCCATATTTGCTGATGCACAAATCAGATTTCCAAATCATGAGCCATCTCCAGGTACCAGCTCACTATGCCACCTTGCTGCAGTGTCACACTCTCAACAGCGGCCACTCTTCTGCTGGCCACCATGTCTCCTTGCTATCACCAGCTCACTCTTCCAGGGGGCTTCTGCCCAGCCTGGTCATTCGGGCTACTTTTTACCATTCTGCCATTCTATTCTCTCCTCTCCCCAAAAATCTGTCTCCTCTAGTCTCTGCTCCTTTCCTCTTTTATCTTTTTTTTTCTTTCTCCTAAAAAGCAGAGGCTCCAATTTCCCTTTACACTCACTCTAGGTGATACATTCTCTCTTCTGGGTCTACACCCGGAATTTGCAACAAAGTAAAAGTACCCTTCCTTTTTAGGCCACTTTTACCTCTGTTTTTCAGACACAGTTAATGCCTACATTTCAATACTGCCTATATTGGGGTTCTAGCTTCAATACTGCCCATATTGGGGTCCCGGCTTCACTTCAACTTCATGAATCACTAAACAGACATTTTATTCTTTCATTGAACTTATTTGAAAGATCAATAGTGAAATATATTTTCAGTTAATTGGGTGTGCTTCTAAAGGGTGATGGTCTTCTTTATCCATGGTGTCACTTAGTGTTTAGACAAAGTTGGTTCTTCTTTATTACGACATAAATTGACATCTGTCCCATATAACTGTTGGCAAGAAGTCTAGCTGAGCTGGGAAATATAACTTAGTTATTGATTAGAAATGTCTCACCAGCATTACAGTTGTTGACAACTGTTGATGAAGCCTTAGATCTTGGAAACTGCTCTTTCCCATGTGCTATTTTTGCTTACTCTTAACTTTGAATTCTAAGACATGTGTTAACTTTTTAATTTCCAACCCTTTTACATGTGTTTTGTACCTTTGACACAAGAATTTTTTGCTGCATACCTAATTGATCATAAAACAATTTTGCCATAAAAGAGAGGATGAACAATAAAAGGCATAATCAAAGGGCATCGTGGTGCATATAAACTTAATTTGATTTAAAAAAGCAAAACATCCAAATATGAATATATGAATGTAGATTCATGGCCATATTGGGCAAAGAACTGATTTTCTTTTGTACCTAAAAACTTGTCTTCCAAGTCTTTCATTTGTTCATAGTATTATACACATTTTGGGAAATTTTTTGTTGATCAATGTGACTGAAAGTGAGAAATCAGAGTGGAAAGTCAGATCTAATATTCCAGTTGTAAAAAATGATCACACATCAATTTGCAAAGACTGGTTTACTCTTCAGTGGAGAAATAAAGCCAAAATGAATGTGACTTTTTACTCTTTTACAGCAAAATTTCCTTGTGGTCAATTAGTTTTGCAATAACAATTTTTCCTGTGATACTACCTAGAACCACTTATTTATTTTCTGGGATTATGCCGTTTTGTAGTTAGTGCCTGCTCTTTCTTTCTGAAATTTATCATAGTAATTTGTTTCTCTCATTGTTTTCAAACCAAAGTTGATGCAAGACTCTCCTTCATTCCAATAGTTACTCATCATATGGTACTAATTAATTTCTGAGATGTGTCTTAAATTTCCATCAGAGTACTGCTCATAACCTTGTCACTTACTTCATGTTTTCACTAAGAACCTCCCTATTCACTCTTGAAAAAAGCACCCACTGAATGAATGAACAAATGTTATATATGTATATGTATACATAGTTTGTAAATATATTATGAATGTAAATATTATTTATAAAATACTTCCTCTGTTTATTCCTCTTTTAGTCTAGCAAATGTGGGCAACTAATATAAATAGTAATGATCAAGCCATCAGTATATCAATACATGATATTCATATATGCTAAACATATCATTATATTAATATTCCCAAAGTATTTTATATTTTAATGAATGATTTTATAAATTCTGCAACATAGAAAAACCACTTCCTCAAACTTACTGAGACTATCAAATAGCCATAAATAGCAATCATCTATTCGATTTATATTCATTTTGTTCACTCAACAAACTTCTATCAAGCACTATCTATGAGTTTTCACTTCTGGGGTTCTGCCACTTTTGAGATGTCTAGTAAAATGAGTAGCTCTCTTCCTGCTATTAGGAGGGTGTAGTGTTGGTGCTATAAAGGAAACCAAGAGACATAACAAAATGTTTCCCAAAGTTTGAATCACCTGCTATCCACAAATATTACTGTACTTTCTGAGATTCTCTTCTGATTTGGAATATATGTATTTAGGTGTATTTTCTGATAATAGAACTTTTTTTCTAAAGTAAAGCTACAGTAGCTGATTCTAAATACTGAAAATTCTTTAATGTCTTTACTGTTCCCAGATTTATGGACCAAATCATCTATTATGTTTTCAGTCAAAATGTAGGGTAGAAGTTTAAAATTGTGTTTGAAGCAGGGAGGCTGAGTTTAAATATCAGCTACCTCATTCACCATTTGTATGTTTCTATGCCTCAACTTCTTCATTTATAAAATCAGGGTTGTTATGAGGCTATTATGAAAAATGAATGAGTTAGCATATGTAAAGTGTTTTCTACAATAACTCACATAACAAGTTCCAAATGTGTCTGCTGTTAGTATTATTAAATAACCAACTGGAGTACATTTCAAAATGAATCTCTCAGTGACCTCTGTTATCAAATTGAAGGCATATTTTTCTTGAAAAAATACAAGCCTTGGGATGTGAGAAATAATATTTTAAAATTCAGAAAACCTTTTAAAATTATATGTGTAATGGAATCAGATAATGATAATTTTTCTGATGAAGTTTTAACACAATACTCAAATCAAGTCATTGAATATGAATGAGAAAGTAGCCAGGATTGTTCTTATGTTCGACAAACAAACAAAGCTAGAGGTAGAAAGAAAACACCAAAATGTATCTCAAGTATATCTGATGCTGAGAAGTAACCTAAAGCTGATTGTACAGTCTTCCCAGTATTCCTCAGCAGAATAGCAATAACACAGTCCTTTAGTCCTACATCCTGATAATGTCTAGAAACCAACAAGGTGGTCTGGGCCAAAGGAAGCACTAAAATTATGCTTAAAGTTTCAAGTGTAAAACACCAAAGGGGTACAGTTATAAAAACAATGCATTTCCTCCTTGAGGGCCTCTTCAGTGTGTTGGCATCATCCGTAGCCTTTGATGATCATAACAACACAAGCACTGTTCATCTCTATTAGTTCATTTGCCTGGTTTCCTGAATTAAAGTTGCTCCTTTGTGTTATTGCATTGATTCTACTCAGAAAGTGCTATAAAAACATGCCATCCCTGTAGGAGTGAAGAGCTTGTACTGCTGAGTTCCTCTTTAAATCCAACTAGGGTTGCCAACCGCTTAATTTTTGTGAATTCATGAATCCTGAGATGGAGCTCTTTGCCTTTACAATACATTTCCTACCTGCTTATTCTTTTCATTAGTACAGCTCAAAGCCCAAAAGTCTCTGGGTGAGATGGCTAATTGATTTATTTTTCCCTGATGGAAATATTGTTCCTGAGAAACAGAGGATGGATAGAATGCCTGTGTATATGTGTGTATGTGTTTTTGTGTGTATACCAACATCTACACGTACATAAGTATATACACATAAACTTGTGTATATATGTATGTATATGCATTTATGCATATGGGTAGATTTTATGCATACATATATGTTGATATGTAGATTTGTGCATGTAGTTAGTTACGAAAATGAAGTGTTATGAGGGAGAAAGACATACTCTGAGGAGTCTGGGTACCAGGTAACGCATTCTGCTCTCCAATATTAACTGTGCCAAAGGTGTGATGAGTCAGCTCCCAACAGCTCTGGCAGAGTGGTTGTGAATCTCTTCTCAAGTTCACTTTCACTTACAGCATGGTAGTTTGAATTGTGAGCATATTCAGAAGGCAATTGACAAATGTTACCAATTAGGTCTTTTTTTTTCTTTTTCCAACGGTGTCAGTTACTAAACATTTTTAATTATATCTCAGACTATATCTGACTATAAGTTCCATGTCTTTGAGCATGTTACTACCATGAACACCTTAATCTGGGCTATTTTATCTTGAGGGGAATGCAACACAGGGAAAGTAAATATTTAGTGAAACATGGGTTGTTTAGAAATGGTTATATGTGGCATTACTTTGAGGAGATAATTTCTATTTTAATTTACTATAATTTTCTCTATTTAATCTTTTCTCATGGATATTATCCATATACATATTATTCATGACATAGTGAGTTCCTTATAGATAGCATCATGCAAGAGTTATCTTTCTTTGTTTCATGTTTAATCTTGTCTAGCATTTTAGAGTTCTTTGTCAATATTTAACCTCAAACATAATAGAATCATTGCATGTCCTACAATGGCTTGAGATTATTGTGGAAATCAAGTGATAGACTGCAAATGCTTGCATTTTTTTCTAGTTAGGACTTATTTAACCTCAAACATAATAGAATCATTGCATGTCCTACAATGGCTTGAGATTATTGTGGAAATCAAGTGATAGACTGCAAATGCCTGCATTTTTTTCTAGTTAGGACTTCATATATAACTTCTAAAAGTTTGCTTTACGCAGAGCATGATATAAATACCTGTATTTATTAAATTTCATGAATTTATAGATATTATTTAATAATAACCTATAGCCATATAAATGGCATATAATTACTATTATCACATGAATATTATATGGTATACAATTACAAATAATAAACTATTATTATCTAATAGACTATAATTAATAAATTAGAGATAGACACTATAAAGAACCTTAATTAAAGCATTTTGCAACTTCTTAACTGTACAACTTTTATGATAATTTTTTAACCATTTTTAGTCTGTTCGTATATAGATTTATAAACAAATATAAATAATTTATAGAATTAACATGAGAATAATCCCTAGATATTATACATAAAGATCCTCACCAGCACTATTGCTGGCATAATTGGTGCTTGACAAATGTTCATTCCCATCCACAATTCCCTATGTTAAGAACAAAGCTGTCTAATGAAAGAATGAGTGAATCTCAGTAATGGCGATCATCCTGCTCATCACAGCTGTGATCACAAGAAGATTTTAAAAGTATTGATTTCTCAATATATCCCCACTTTTATCTTTAATAAGGTTTATATGTGCTCACTTTACATGTATTTCTGAATTATAAAGAAGAAATAAAATTTTAGTCCATTAATCGGCATTATCAACAGTAGACAAATGATTTCTAGTCAAACCTTGGAAAAATTCAAGGAGAGCATAATTTAATTGTCATATAATTAGTCTGCAAATACTCATTTCCACCCCCTTTCATAATACTGACATGATGCAATGCTCACAGTTAGAGACTTCTCCCCATCTACAACATCAACCTGTGTGTGTTTGATGGAGTGGTTTTGTTCTTATGAGTTCAATTTATGAATTGAGTCAAGTAAAGCACAGGATACTCTGCTATTCAAGAGTAATTAGATTAGACTGAGAGTGGAGCTAAGGGAAGCTTTGTAGTCATCCATGTTGACACCGTTTTTTGACCTTTATATTCTTGCATCATATTCACTCTAAGTCATCTGACTACACAATTTTTGAAATGTGCATATGGAGTTAGGACAGATGATGGAATCATCTATGATGTATATTCCTTAGACCTAAGACATAGTGACAACTTGCTTAAATTAAACTTCAGGTTAGGAAGAGAACATCTTACAAGTCATGGTCTGTATAAAGAGAGACATCAAGTGGAGCCATTAGTGACATGCTTAGATTCTAGTAGAATCACTCAGTTGTTATACACTCATAAACATATTTTATCAGTTGGAAAAGCAGCACAAAATTCTTAATTTGGCAGAAGAATTATCTCATTCTTCTAGCAACAACCAGAGCTTATAATTAAATAAGTATATTTATTCTCATGTGTAAATTTTGGATTCATCTTGCCTTCTCAGAGCTCCTAATATGTTCACATGCATACCTTGCTTTTGAATCTCTCTTTCATCAGACTATAACTTCTTCTAGACTAGAGGCTATGATTTCATCTTTCTATTGTTTCACTTAGTGTGGAGACTGCTATATAGTAAACAAAATTTTCATGTTAACTCTTCCTCTTAAATATAAATTTAATGGACAAAAGGTGATACCCCCCAAAAATGTGCATAAATCTTATCCAATCAGGTGAATGAAGCTGTGATTGCTTGTATCTGTAATTTCTTCCAGTCGATAGTTGCCTCCCAGGGTACCTCTGGACTAATTAGATTAACTGTTACTGTCAGGGCTATCTAATTGCTTGTACTGAAGAAAGCAAATTGCAGACAGTAGATATCAATGTAAAATCAAACAGAAAACAGGTGTTTGCTAATTAAAACTGAGATTTTAATGAATGACCCGTACGGGTTTTGGTGAATAAATACCACTCCCAACATCTGCTGCATAATTAGGTTCTCAGGTTCTCTCTCTCTCCTCCCACTCCCTCTTTTCCTCTTTCCCTAGCTCCCTCTCCTTCCTTCTGCCAACAACATACCAGTGAATAACTATGCATAAAAAAATTGTAACCATCACTGTTTTTTTTCCAGGTAACGGTGAACAAAAACAACCATATAAAGCTGAAAAGAGAACACAATTGTGTGTTTATGTATATATACATATACACATATATTTTCTTGTGTGTGTGTATATTTACCTCATGGTTGATACATTAAGCACAACAATAAATTGGTAAAAGAGATAACCGATTGGAATTGGGGAAAGATCACATTAAAACATTTCAATGCACGAATTGGTCATGGTACCCTGTGGAAACTTATTATGAGTTCTGGTTCATCTACCATTTGAGACTTTATTTTGAGTTAATTGGGCATCCTGCTGAGATGACCTCATCTGATGGATGTTGCTCTTTGCTTTTCGATCCATTTGAAAGTGGAAGAAGAGAAACTAATTTTAAAATATAATAATAAGTCTGTGGATTGTGCCTGGTAAGCAGGTTTAACTGGAGAGAAATACTTCATTTTTAGAAAAGCTAAAATAAGGGAACTAACTTAGAATAGCTTAATAGAAAGGACATGGACGAATGTCAGGTTATTTTGTTGAAGACGTTATTGTAGAAACATTTTCTCACCATTAATCTTTGTGTTTTTAAGGGTTCTAGTATGTTATTTTCTATATGTAATGTTTTATGCAATTAAACTCAACTGTTTTAGGTACAGGAGATTGAAGACTTGACAAATCTGTTAGGTTCTGTGACAATGAGGAAGTAATCAAGTATCTGAAATCTAAGAAAATCTAGTGGCCTCTAGGCATTTTCAATCAGTGCCATTTTCAATCAGTGCCATATCAGAAAGTCAAAGGCTGAAAGCATGATAACAATGCTCTATAGATCAATTTGGTCCATTATTTTGAGTAATTCTTCTAGTTTTATGAAACCAGATAAATATGATCATGAAACAAAATATCCACTGAGACCCTCATCAACTGTTTTGAACAATATCTGAGAAACTCAGTGTCATATTTCAACTGCTTTTAAATAAAAATATAACATTTAGGAGGAGACTCAATATAACTGACTGCGCTAAATTAAAAATCACAAAACAGTTACACTTAAATTGTTAGATGTATTTGTGTGTGTGTGTACTCAACATACCTATATGTATGCTAACTGGTTTAAATGTGTGTAAAAATCGATTCATTATGATGGTTCAAGATAGTCAAAGGATTTTTTATTTTTATATCTAAGTTGCAAAGTTACATTACATTATTTGCTATGAAGATCAAGTCATGGAGAGTAATAGACATCAACAGAAATGTGTATTTCCAAGTGTGAGCAGTAAATGACTTAGACTTTAGCTTGTCTTTCTGAGGGAGGTTGTGACTGTGTTTAATGCATGTTGAAAGTGAGATGCATATTTCGTGATCAAAAGTGTTCACTAACAAAATCTACAGGTGACTATCACAACCACTTCCTGTTCTTTCTAAATCTTAGATGACCTCTCTAGCAATTAGGCATGAACACATAAAGAAGTTAAACAATAAGCATTGAGCAAGAATTGATTACATCCTCTTCAGTTCTGTACCACCATCATAGGTGATTCTTCTTGCTCTTTCCTTTTGTAACAATACTGGAAAACACAACCACATTTGCAGTCATGATATGGGAGTAGTAGAATGTGGTCGAAGGTAGTCTAGAGTCTGGTTATGAGGGAAGCAACCTATAGATCAGGAACACTTGCCTGGTACACTAAGTGATAGAGAAGTAAATGTGCCTCCTGTTAATCTGCTGAGACGATTGTGTTTAAGAACATCTAGAATTACTCTGATATCCAAACTCACTTCTTTTTTTGCTTCTGAAACTTCAAAAGTTTAGGCAATAAGCTAGACTTTTTGATTATAAGCTACATTTCTCTTATTCTGTTTTTTTATGTATATCTTTTAATATGCTGATCATAAATCATTCTTTTAATATACTGAATCATAGATTATTTCTCTTTATACTTAGTCTGTTCTACTAAATCAACCTATTATCTACTTCTAAGAGCTTTATTATATTTTTAAATAATCTCTGTTGGTTACTTTAAATTTTCCATATGCCTTATACCTTTATAGGTAATCTTGAAATATATTAGTACTTGATATTTCACAGTCAAATTCTGAAAAATTTTGAATGCTTGGTTTTCTAATCTTTTTATTTTCCTCATCTCAGTTAATAATTGTATATGTTGCTATTATTAGTATTTTGTAAGCTTATTTTCCCTGTAACACTTATTCTGTCACCTACAGTGTCGTTCTTGAAAGATGATTTGAATTTACCTCTTCCTGGTGCCTGAATAAACCAATAATCCAGGATGTTTTGGATTAAACATTTAATTTAAAGTTATTTTATTTAGGCATTGGTGAGAACAAATTGAAAGTAAGGATTTTAACCCCCAAATAATTATGTGTGAGTTTGTGATTGTGAGTTCATAAGCGATGCCTTCTCTTTGTATTCCCATCCTCTCTTTCCTTTCAAATTCAGACTGAAAGTGACCCCTTGGTTTTCTCTCTCTTTACAGGAAGATTTTCTATTGTTCCCTATCAAAGTTTTAAAGAATTTCCTATATTTCTTGGTGGGATGCAATGGAAGAATTGTAGCTGATTCAAAATCTCTAATTTAAACTCCCTTCTGGCACTATTTTGTCTCCTGCATTTTCCTCATGCAGTCCATTAAAATTAAACATTATCCTTCATACCAGCAAATGCCCCAGAGTGAATATGAGTTTCCCAGTACATTTACCTATTGATGTTTCTACTTTTTTCAGGATCGCTGTCCCTTGATTTTTTTTAAGCTCAGTTAAATGTTCATGTAGGTATTATAAAATAAGCTGTTTATATTTATTCAGGTTTTTATGTTTACTCCCTAGAACTTCCTTGTGGATATAGTTTCAGAAATGGATGCATCCCCTATCCTTCATGCATAATAATAGCTATAAACTGATATTTATAGTAGTCGGGACAGATGTGTTGCCTACTAACGGTTTTTCATCTTAATTCAGTCAGCCAAACTGTGTTGTTACACATGCACACACACACACACACACACACACACACACATACACACACACACATACTCATATCTGTAGCTTATATTCTTGGGAACTGAAGTGGAGTAATAGATTGATAACTCTAGTCTTCCTGCTATTCCAGGACAGGCAGCATAAAAATCAAAGCAAAGCTACCACCACCTCCACTACCCAGCCCTCCACCCAAAAAGAAAAGAATAGTAAGAACTTCTCTATAGATGTTGTTTGTGTTTCAGGAATTTCCTACAAATAAACCCACCTTGAACTGGTGCAGGCCAAATCCAGTTGCAGAACTAACTCTGACCCAAATCTTCATGATCATATTAAAATCCTTAAGCAGAGGAGGCTAGCTGATGTTATTTGAACATTCAGCATATGGTCAGGCATGATGGAGCCAGTGTACAGGTGGGTAACACCTCTCCTCCTGATTGTGTTCTGACAACACTGAGAACAGCCGTCACACTTTCCACCCTCACTTTAGGATTTAAAAAGGAAAGCTTTACACCCCTTAGATTGGCACTGCTTTGCAGAGTTATCCTCAGTATTCACCTTCCTCAACTCAAATAACTTAATCTTCATATTAAAGCCTAAACACCTTGGCACACCAAGCAATCAAAACCTTAGGATGAGTCACATTATGAATAAATAGTAGATGTCATGTAAGCTTAAAGCACTCATGAAATGTTAAATGCACTGCAATAATGAGGATGACATCACTGCACTGACTTAAGTATTGATGAGCTCTTGTTGGTAAATAGAAATGATCTTAGAAGAAATGTTTGTGAATTTAGAGGTGTTTGCAGTTGTACAGAAGGATATATGGAAAGACCCTAGGGAGTAATATCAGTTACTGTTTTTTTACTCAGGAACTTTTGAACTAATGGAGAAAATAAAATAATCCAAAATGCACTTTAAATGTTATTCAAAACTCACTATGCTCATATGTGTGTGTGTGTATATATATATATATATATATATATATATATATATATATGTGTGTGTGTGTGTGTGTGTATATGTAATATATATATACATATATATATTTGAGACTAGGTCTCGTTATTTTTGCCTGTGGAACTGCAGGCTCACGCTGCCCAGGGTACTACAGACTCAAGCAATCCTCAGCCTCAGCTTCCCAGGTAGCTGGGATTACAGGTGCGCGCCACCATGCCCAGCTATTTTTTGGGACTAGGTCTCACTACATGCCCCCAGTGGGACTCAAACCAGGATCCCTGGCTCCGGTTGCAGCTTCCTAGGCTACCGCTTACAGGCATGCACCATCATGCCCAGCCCCAAAATACATTTTAATGAAGATATTCATATATATTTTTTCCATTACCTTTATGCCTCCTTGTTAAAGTGACTCCCAATATTAAACGTGGCTCTAAAAGGCTAACCTAAAAAACAAACTTGCTGATTTTTCTTTAATCTAAGGCAACATTTACTGATTTACTCTTCAATTTATTTGCTTCACAAAGGTGGAAGCCTATTCCTAGAGTCACCATAAACATTTTCAGAAATTTGGAATCCCTGCTCTTACTAGAGAGTGACTATCATGAAACATTCACCTCATTGAGCATATATAAGATATTTTAAGGAAACAATCCTGTTAGGTGATCCTCACAGGTGGGAATCATGCTGGACCACTGCCCATCAAAGTCACGTTCTTGCTTCCTTTTGCATATACGGTATGCAGAGGACATGTTCAGATCTAATGAGAGCAGATCTAATCTTAAAACATGGCTCACAGGCTTGCATACTAATAGTGAGATTTATCTCCAAGCTGACAGTTTACAAGTAGTCTTTTATTTTCCAAGGCAAATTTGAAAATTAGCAAATTAAATTGCAGTGTTGTTTACATAGTACAGAAGTACCATTATTTGGGGGCGTTGTTCTTTTCCTTTTTATACACAAGAATATTTTAATAGCTGGAAGAGGACAAAAAAATGCTATTTCTCTGTTTCTGGCTGCATGCCAACTCTTCCATCTAAAGTGATCAAAGACTGTAAACACCATGTGATAAAGTGAGAAATATTTTTTTAAATACTAAGGCTTTATTGCCGTTTTATGAAGCAGTAAAATTCTACAAGAATCACAGGTGAAGTTTGGGGAGTACAGGGGTCATTTTTATCTTTCAGGTTCTAAATTACAGCATCCAAAGGGAGTATCTTCATAAAATGTCCAATCTCTCTTCCCTAGAAACACTATTATTATGGGAGGATTTAGCTAACCTAATGGTGAAATTCTCATGAAGAACACTTTGTACTCTCACCCAGGCACAGAAAGGTCCTTGGTGTTGCAAAATCTAGCCTTGGGGAAGTAAGCATGATGTGTTCTTTATTGCCAAGGATATAGCTTATATGAGTTGTACAGGAGGTTATTATGTTGCCAATGTTCTCTAATAGAGGAGATAGAAACCATGGAATGAATTCATACTACATGTGCACTTTTCATACTGTAAATATGGAACCTGAAAATATTAACTAAATATGCTTGCTGTGCAGTAAATTAGCTCAATTTCATGGTGAAGATTTAATATTCTTTTCAATATTAAAAAAAAAGCCCAAATTCAGGTTTGTAAATATTCTCAAAGCTATTCAGAAAGTCCCCTGGGATATTAAAAGATTAATTTGTAGTGAGCATAGGTATAAAAATGACAATATAGTAAAGAATTTGTGGGTGTATATACAATTTATAATTGATGATTCTCTTATTCCTAAATGAATTGATATGCCTCCCTCATCTTTTTCCTTGGATCGTACTATGCATTACTTTTTGCCAACAGACTAAAACACATGAAACATCACTGACATATTTTCAATAATATCCTTACAATAAGAGCTAATATTAATAAATAGCTCTAATTATTTCCTTTAAGAACTTAAGAGACTTGTAGGGAACAACATGCATTTTTAAATGCCATGCCTTCATTCCAATTATCCACAATCATTACTGGAAGAGCCAGTTCTTGTCTCACATACATCTCACATTCATATCCTCACTCTCTATCTACAGTCCTCCTGTAGTGAATTGTTTCAACCATTTTCCTCTTGTTAATCTCTACTAGCTCCTTTCAATTTGCCTTTAATTCTTACATTTCTCCATGACTTAACATTTTTAAAACTTTTCATCATTAATGCTGTTACTGCCTTGCTGAGATACTGTTTTTTTGTTTTGTTTTGTTTTTTGTTTTCTGACTTCTCACTATGACATAACTTTTCTTTCCATATTGGGTCCACAAAACAACTTAATCTGGAAATTACATTTCTCAAATCCTTTGCCTTCTCCAGTTCATTGCGTTCTCTTTTAAAAAATAATTTCGCCTCTACTGAGGTATAATTGACATTTAAAATTGTAAGATATTTAGAGTGTGCAGCATGGTGATTGGTTATCAGTATACATTGTGAAAAGATTTCCCCATCTAGTTAATGAACACATCTGTCACCCCATATATTTATCTTATTTTTGGTGAGAGTTCTCTTAGCAAATTTAAATCATATAAAAAATATTATCAAATATAGTCATGATGTTAAGCTGAAAGTTTTCACCCTTTTTACCAATCTTCCCCTACTTTACTCAACCCACAAACCCTGGCAAACAATCCCATTTGTTTCAACTCTGCTTTTCTGAATCTGATTTTTTTTTGTTATTATTCCAGATATAAATTGTCAGAAGTCGTGTGTGGAATAAAGAAGAAAATGAGATGGAAGAGATTGATGACAATCGGAGAGCAGTCACCATCCAGACAGCGAGGTGTACAAATACCACAAGGTACAACGCACTGTAGCCCAAGCCCCTGACTCAAGTGATCCCCTGCTTAGCCTCCCTTGTAACTGGGATTATAGATGCACACCACCATTTAGCTAACTCAGTCAGTAGAGCATGACTCTTTGTCTCAGGGTTGTGGGTTCCACGATGGGCACCAATAAATGATACCATGTGGCATTCAATTTTCTCTATATGGCTTATTTCCATTAGACCAGTGCACTAAAGAAGGTCAATCCATGCTGTTGCAAATGGCTCACTGTTGGAAAATATTCACATATGTATTTCTCTAGAAAGTTTCCAAATTTTGGCTATGGCAAATAATACCACAGTAGGCAGGCATCTTTTTAAAGTACTATTTTTCTTTCCTTTGGATGTACATTTGGAATTTCTGGGTCATGTGGTACTACTATTTTTAAATTTTGAATTGCCTCCATATTGTTTTCTATTATGAATTCACCAAATTACATTCTTACCAAAAGTGAGCAGGATTTCCTTTTCTCTACGATTCACCAAAACTCGGTAAATCCTGTCTTTCTGAAAATAGTCATTCTAACAGATGTAATGTGCTACTGGAAAAGAATGTCTAGTTAGGTGTTCTGCCCATTTTTAACAGATATTTTTTAACAGATATATTTTTGCTATTGAATTTTATGAGTTCTCTGTTTACTTTGGAAAATAACTTCTATCAGCTGTATGATTTGAAAATATTTTATACATTAGTTTTTTTTTATTTATGATTTCCTTTGTTGTGCAGAATTTTAGTTTGATGAAGCCTCATTTGTATATTCTTGCTTTTGTTGATTGTGCCTTTGGTGTCACACAAAATACCAATATCAAGGTCAATCTCCTATGTTTTCTTCTAGGAGATTTATAGATTCAATTCTCACTGTAAAGTCTGTAATGCATTATTTTTAGTGACTTTCCAGTTTTCCCAGCATCATTTATTGAAGGAACTACTATTTCCTTGTTGAGTATTCTTGGTTCTTTTGTTATAAATTTATTGACTGTAAGAGTATGTTTATTTCTTTGCTTTCTATGCTATTCCATTGGTCTGTGTGTCTCCTTTTATACCAGTACCATGCTGTTTTGATTGCTACATAGTTGTAATACTATTTGAAACCAGTGAGTATGAGACTTCCAGCTTTATTCTTCTCTCTAAAGGTTATTTCAGCTATTTGAAACAGATTTTATTTTGGATCTGTATACATTTTAGTATTTTTCTTGTTTATGTGAAAATCTATTGCAATTATGAGAGGGCCTACTATGAATCTATAGATTTGTCTCTCTAATATAGATATTTTAACAATATTAACTTCCCCAACACAGAAACATGTATTTATTCCTTTCTATTTATTTGTATCTTCGATTTCAGTAAAGTCTTATAATTTTCAATGTACAGATCTTTCATCTTAAATTTATGCCTAGTTTTTTTTTAACTGCATGTCCTGTTTGAATCACTTTATTGGAGAAAAAAAAATGTGTAACCAAAACTCAGAAAGGAATACATTAAACTCTTACTTGAAATACTGTCTTTCTCTAGAAATTGCACCTATTGTATGTACTCCCTAGCTTTCCATAGATTAAGTCTACCCTCAGCAGAACATTTGCTCTGTCCATCTTAATAAGTTAACTTGAGATATCAATCAATCAAGGATATATGTGTTCTCCCAACTTCATACGCCTTTGACATAGCAATAAATTAAGTAACATTGATGGTGCCCCTTTACCTCTCTCAACTCTCACCTCAACTAGTGCCATTCTAGAACAAAAATCAGCGATCAGTTTTTTGTTATTCTGCTTCTTGATGCAGAAAATAAATGTTTAATAACATAATTTCAAATAAATACTATTTAAGTCACCCAGGACTAGTAACAGTGGGTGGTCATCAATCTTATTAAATGTCTTATTGTTTTTCATTTAAAATGCCCTAAGTTCAAGATTATCTTTAAGTCCTTCAGTTTTTCAAAATCTCATCCCCTATCTCTTGCTCTCTTTATTCCTAGCAGTTGATTTCAACTTGGTCTTCCTCACTTTTCTTCTCTACGATTTTTTCATTCCTTCACCTTGATTCATTCCTACCTTGTTTTTCCCTAAACATGCAAAATAAATCTATGTTTCTTCCTTAGCTAAAGGTTTGACTGGCCCTCGTATCAATTATTTCTTTACTAAACCTTCACTTACAAAATTGTACCCCTCATTACTAGAAATATAATCAAGATTATTTTATTTAAATAACTTTCCTTATTCTCTGCCTCCACCAAGATATTTTCTTTTCATTTTATATTCTTTGTTGCTAAATTTATAGGCACATTCCCTCAGAAAAGTAACTTGTCAATACTACAACATCAAGTTTAGATGCTTGTATATCCATAATTCTCCCTTTTCCTGTCTATATAACCTTTCCACTTTATTCTAGATCCCAGATTTATTCATCTGTGTAAAGCAGTTAAAGCAAAAGGTATTTCTCTCTTTGTGGAATTAGCTTCCCCCTTCATCACCATTTAATCGATCACTATCCAAGACATAAAGTTATGAAAATAGTCTCCCCTTGTCTCACACATCTACCCAGCTAACATTTTATATCTTAGTTCTTTTTTGTAACAAAACTTGGAAGAATAATTATAATTCATTTTAACCATATTTACTCTTATAAAGGCCCAATCTCCAAATGTAGACACATTGGAGATTTGGACTTCAAGCTATGAATGAATGTGAGAGGAAGACAATTCTTTCCATAACACTATTTCAATGAGACAGTATCACCCAATATTTCCATTTTCATTTCCTAGTGTTGGTCAATGGTCATTGCTTTCTTTTTCTTATTTTCATCACTAGCATATATGACAGCTCAGTTTTTTTCTTAAGGGTTTTATTAACTTACATTTCTTTATTAAGATATTTCATCTCTTAATTTTTTTATATTGAGGTAATGTTGGTTTACAACATTGTTTATGATTCAGAGACCATATCTTTTCAGATGCATGTTATCACAGCACACCCACCACTAAGGCACCTGTAGTCCTCTGCCATAATTCATTGGGTCCCTGCTGGTTGCCTAATTTCTACAGTCAGAGTATTAGGGTTTGTTTTTGATTTGATATGTGTGATCCTTTGTTTTATTTCTCTATATTCCACATATAAGTGAAATCATCCAGTATTTGTCTTTTTCTTTCTGACTTATTTTGTTTCTAAGCTATTATCCGAGCTCTTATCTTAATGATACATTCATTTTAATCAAAGTGAGAAAATAATTATCTAATAATATTTTGCATAAAATCCATCATGGATTTACTTGACTTCTTAGCAGTATTTGAAATGGTAGATCAAAGGTCTAGAGAGGTAGAATCTGTGTACTTGAGTTTTATACTAGATGATTGATGGATGAAGGGAAAAGTATACAAAACTTATATAAATTTGTTTTCATCTTAAAATAAACTAAAGATTACAGTAGTTAACATGATTTAACTGCCATCTCCATTAATGTCATATTCTATGTATTATTATAATTATCCTAATGGAAAAATTAGGATCTATTATATCAACTGATAGTGATTAATGCTGTTCGTCTTTAAAGTTCTTCTAACATATGAAAAATGTATTTATTTTTGTTAAATAATTTATTATATATATATATATTTCACATCATTTTAATCTCTGGGGGTCACCCACCATCTGCCCTCCCTGGCCACTCCAGCTGGTCCCCACCCTCCCGTTGTGTACTTTCGTTTGTTTATCCATATATTAGTGAAACCATTTGATTTCTGTCTTGTTCTTTCTGACTTGTTTCTGCTAGTATGCTTTCTTCTAGATACATCCATATTTCCATAAATTCATCAAATTTGTCATTTTTAATCAAGGAGTAATACTCTGTTTTGGCACATTTGTGTTGTTTCCATATCCTTTCAATTATAAATAGTGCTGCAATAAACATCCGAACACAGGCATCCTTTTGTACCTACATTGATGTCACCTTTGGGTAGATTCCCAGAAGAGGGATTGCTGGGTCAAATGGTAGTTCCATTTTCACTAGTGTGAGGGTCCTCCATACAGCTTTTCATAGTGACTGGACCAGTTTACATTACAACCAGCAGTTTAAAAGTGTTCCTTTCTCTTCACATCCATGCAAGCACTTGTTTCCTGTTTGTTTGTTTGTTTGTGTGTTTGTTTTTGTTTTTTGTTTTTTTGATGTAGGCCATTCTTACTGGTGTAAGGTGGTATCTCATTGTGATTTGCATTTCCCTGATTGCTAGTGATGTTGAGCAATTTTTCATGTGCCTGTTGGCTATTTGTATTCCTTCTTTGGAGAAGTGTCTTTTTAGTTCTCCCCACTTTTTGATTGGGCTTCTTGTTTTGATTTTGTTTAGTTGTGTAAGTTCCTTATGGATCTGAGTTATTAAATGTTATCACTCTTGTGGAGGGCAAAAATTTTTCCCATTTGTTGGGGTGAAGAATGATTTAAATGTGTTCATTCCTATGCATTTAAGTACCCCATAAAGAAATTTGGCAATGATGTAATGAGAAAAAGCTCATTTTGTACCATCAAAAGTTATTTGCTTATTTCATGTCAAAAATGCTTCAAAAGAGTTCTTTACAAAAAAACTGAGTAAAAAATGCTAAAGATTAGTTATGTCTAGCAGATAATGCACACATATGCACATGTCATATACTTTCATAGAAAACTGAATTTTCACATGAGCAGAAAAAAATTGTGAAAACTAAAATTTGTTTTATGGAGAGATTATTTAAAAAATGAATTGAAACTGTTTCATGGTTAAAGGATTTAGTCACTTAAATAGATGTATATGCTTCAAAAAAATCATTGGAACAATTTTCTTATATATTTACATATAGATCTCATCACAAAAATTCATTGTGTGTTGAAATAAAATTTGTAAATGTTACTGGAAAATAAATGTCATGATTTGCTAAGTACAAATAGTAGTTCAGTTTTAAAATTTGATTTTATGTATTTTTCAGTTAATCTATGAAAGCTTTTAAAAACAAGAAACATCATAACTTAATGTCAGCTAACAATTTTCTTCTCTTTTTAATTTCTTTTACTTGTAGCAGAAGTTTTCTATCAATGTTCAAATTCCCATAAATATTAAGAAACTTAACATTGAAATCAGAACTTTTGTAACAGAAATGTCCACTTGTGTACAGTGTTCACATTTCCCAACAGTGACTTCTACCCCCACTTTTTATCCTGACAAATCAGACCCTGTGAGAAATGAAACAAAACTAAGTTACCTACATTTACAAAGTGTGCATTCTGAACATTCTATGCAAGGCAGTGCTTTACATATAATGTCATTTTGACCTTACTAAGCATGTGGGTATCTCTCCTTTTGTTTTTCATTTTCTAACACTCTATAGGTAGGCTGTTCCTACTTTCTTGTTTCTGCATCATTTTGCAAAAGTCAAATGTATCATCTAAATTTGACATTGTTCTTTAGCAAACTTTAATGTATTCTTTTGTTGTTGTTGCAAAGCAAATTTACTAAAACCAGATATGGAAAGTAGGCAACTTTAAAATTGAATTCACATTTAATTTTAATTCACCCTGTGTATGTATAAAACATTAAATTATTCACCTTAAAGTTGACTTGTGAGGTTTTTCATATCAATAGAGTTGTTAACAAAGCAACCTAGAATCAAATTCATCTAAGTTTACCATGAGATATTCAAAATACATCACTGTGTTATAATTAAATTTTGCCAGGTTTTTAAAAATGTAGCAACACATATTTTCATTAATAAATCACATAAAATTAAAAATTAAATAGTGTGAATTTTTTATTGTTCTCATTAATTTAAATGGTCTACTCAATTGAAAATTTGTTTTAGGTAAACAGTATTTTAAACATTAGGAAATATGTTCACAATTTTCCTATCTTAAGTGAAAAATGGTATGGCAGTGTTAAGGTCCATTCTTTCTCATGAATGTCTGATTTTATCAATTGTTGCCAAAGGTAACCTCCATTCTCTTGATTCACATTCCATGTGGAATAAATTCTATTTTACTAACTTATCTTCTCTCCCATACTATCCCTTCTATTTTGTCTTTCACAAAGGAAAGTCATGAACTCTTTTGGAGGAATTTAAAGGACAAAACTGATAGGCATAGCTAAATTTCTTCTGAGTATAATTTATATTTTATTATTCGTGAAGAAATAGTAAGTTTTGAATTGTTCTCTGCTATCTTAGCTGGAATTCATTCATGGCTGAACTCAATGAAGAATTAAGGTAATATACCTAATCTCTTAAGGATGAACCACTGGGAGGTATATGGTGACCACTCAATAAAACATAACTCTAATCTTTCATGTGTCTTAAGGCTCATATTTGAACTGATATTTAGCTTTGCCTGTGCAGTTGTTGTATCCATACCCAACGTGTCCCAAATATTGGGGAATAGGTGAAATCATGTTCCCTCAAAGCCCAATGACACTAAAGGAGTGTTACTAGAGTGAAAACTCTATGCCTTCTGTGCAGAATTAGAATCAGATGAGCTTGTTATTGGATAGTGGGGGCCATAGGGGCTGCTCAAAGGAGAAAGCAGGGGCATCTGACAGATGATCATGGTTGGAGGTAAAACTGAGTGAGAGTCATATGGATCAACATATGTATGGAGGAAGGAGCATACTTAGGGGTGCCTAGGAGGACTCTTAAAGACCTGAGTTTGGGAAATATGACACTGAGCAGGGTCTTTTTCTCTTTTTGTGAGATGTGGAACACTTGTTACATTATTTGGTACATTTTCTGTGAGATAAAAAAGATTTTATCTCAGCAGCAATTTTACATACATGATTGTAAAATGGCATGGAGATTTTTAGAGAATGTCAGCAATGGGAGACACATTTGAGAGAGAGGAGCTTGACTTTCCAGAGTCTTAGAAAACAAGAATTTCTTGGGTACGTGGATGACAGTAATTTGAGAGATTAAATTTGAGAGATTTCTTAGTAAAGTATTGGTTGGTGAATTTATGTGACGGGTAACCAGGTGTCTGGAAGACTAGACAGGAAAAATCTTTGGGCTTACTCAAGGATAGAAATAGTTGCTATCCTAGCCAATCAGCTTAGTAACCCCCTAATTCATAGGTCACTATAAAGACTACTCAGAGAACTGCTGTCTCAGTAAGCGGTAAATATCTTTCCTAGAAAAAGTGCTTCTCTGATCCCATCTTAGGAAATTTAAGAGCAAGATGTGAAAGGATGGAGTTGCAATGCCCTTGAGGGAAAGGAACTGGATGTAATTGATGACAGATTATGTCTTACAGAGGAGAATATTAATGAGTTTGAGTAAATAAGAATAGAGGTTATCAAAATTGAGATAAAGAGAGAAAAATAAGCACCATATTTGTAAATTAATTCAAAGGAATTATAGTTGTAAGTGTAAAACCTACAACTATGGGTCTTTTTAGAAGAAAACATAGAAATAAATATATGTGATTTTGAATTAAGCAATGCTTACTTAGATGAGATACCAACAGCCAAAAAAAAAGTTCCTTAAAAGATAAACTTGCACATTGTGCCACCCCTATCACCGGCCAGAGCGCAGCAGCTCGGGGCGTCCCTCGGACATGCCCCTCGGACACTCCCTCTGAAACCCGCCACCCGCTTGCTACCTAGGTACTGCGTGACATCATGCCACTTTGGCACTGGTGCCGCTATGTGGCACAGGCACTGATAAAGATTATTAACAATATCTCAGCAATACACAAAAACACTGAATTTCATTCACAGAAAAAAAAATTTGTGGGCAAATATAAACAGCAAACAAATCAAAGCTGGGAAACTACTGACAGCAGGCATACACATAGGAAAAAACTTCAATATTGAATGTTATCAAAGTAATTCAAGTACAAGAATATAAAGCTCAGAAACTCAATATCACCGCAACTCAAACACAAACCGTAAAAAGTCATAATCTGTCTTCTGGAAAAACCTGGAATTGTGATTTGCATATCAGAGGATTCCACATATATAAGGCCTCCTGCAGAGACTCAAATTTAGCAGTCCATTGGCTCCTTAAGTAGTAGACTGCAGAGAGGACCTGCAGAATATCAGGGCTGACATCCTGGTCTAAAAGAGCAGGTGCGGCTGAGCAACAGCTGTTCAGATAAGGAAAGGACTACTTCCCCCAAACAACCCACACAAACAAGAAGCAATTTAGACAGAAAAATAGAATAACCACAACCTCATACTCGAAAATATGCCAACTAATACCCGAGTATCAGTCACTCAATACGTAGAACAAGTCCAAAGAGAAAACACGGGAAGGAAGAAAAATACAAACACACAAGCAAACCCAAAGGGAAGCAATTCCTCACCAAAGGACAAACAGTCTCCTGAAAACAATAGGAGGATAACGAAGAATTGGATAATATGACAGATAAAGAATTCAGACACATCATGATAAAAACACTAAATGACATAAGAGAAGTAGAAAAATACAAAAAAGAATGCAGCAAAATGAATATTACAATTGTCAAACAGAAGAAAGAGATTGAAACACTAAATAAGAAACTTCAGGAGGTACAGTTTATAAGAGGAGCAATAGATGATATCAAAAATGCAGAGAAAAGACAAGAAAGCAGACTAGAAGAAATTGAAGAACGAATCAGCACACTAGAGGACACAGAAATAGAACAAAAAGAGAAAAAGAGAGAAAAACAAAGTAAGAAGACATAAGGAAAAATTAGAGATCTATCAGATGCTTTAAAGAAAGGAAATATAAGAATAATGGAAATCCCAGAAGGAGAAGAGAAAGACATAGGAAACGAAAGTCTTTTTAAAGCAATAATGGAAGAGAACTTCCCAAATATGAAAATAGATATACAGGAAGCAAAAAGAACACCAAACTACTTTAATGAAAAAAAAAAAAAAAAAAAAAAAAAAAAAAAAAAAAAAAAAAAAAAAAAAAAAAAAAAAAAAAAAAAAAAAAAAAAAAAAAAAAAAAAAAAAACAACCTATAGCCAGGCACATCATTATAAAACTTCCAATAACCCAAGACAAAGAAAAAATAATGAGAATGACTAGAGAGAAAAAAAAGCTAACCTACAAAGGAAAACCCATTAGGCTGACCTCAGACTTCTCAGAAGAGACTCTCCAAGCAAGAAAAGAATGGAGCCACATCTTAAAACAACTCCAAGACAAAAAGTGCCAGCCAAGAATACTCTACCCTGCAAAGCTGTCCTTCCGGTATGAAGGAAAAATTAGAACCTTTTCAGACAAACAAAGTCTCCAAAAATTTGCTGCCACCAAACCCCCACTCCAAGAAATATTGGAAGAAACCCCAGGACCAAAACTCTCAGACAAATAAGTAGAATATACATAACAAGAAACCAAAGCAGAATCTCAAAATGACCTCTAGAAAACCAACACCAGAACCCCACACATCAATAGTCACTCTAAATGTCAATGGTCTAAACTCATCAATCAAAAGACACAGAGTTGCAGACTGGATCAAAAGAGAGAACCCAACATTCTGCTACTCCAGGAAACACATCTAATTCCTAAAGATAAACATAGACTGAAAGCAAAAGGATGGAGAACAGTTCTACAAGTAAACGGTCCCAAGAAAAAGGCAGGGGTAGTTATTCTTATAGCAGATAAAGCAGATTTCAGAATAAAAAAGGTGACAAAGGATAAAGATGGTCACTATGTAATGGTACGTGGTTCAACTCACCAAAAAGATTTAACAATTATCAACATATATTCACATAATGAGGGAGCACCAAGATTCATAAGACAGCTACTAGCAGAACTGAAAACAAATATTGGTGAAAACACATATATTGTAGGAGACTTTAACACCCCACTCTCAACAAAAGACAGATCAATAAAACAAAAGCTAAACAAGGACACAAAAGCTTTAAAGGAAGACCTAGACCAAATGGACCTAATAGATATCTACAGGACACTGCATCCCCAAAAAAGGGAATACACCTTCTTTTCAAATGCAAATGGATCCTTCTCTAAAATTGACCACATATTAGGACACAAGGAAAACCTGAACAAATACACAAAAATCAAAATTATACCAATGTTTTTCTCTGATCATAAAGGCATCAAACTAGAAATTAACAATGAAGAGAAAGCAAGAAGAATATCCAATACATGGAGACTGAACAATATACTACTGAACGAAGAATGGGTAATGGAAGAAATTAAAACCTACTTCGAAACAAATGACAAAGAAGACACAACATTCCAAAATGTCTGGGACTCAGCAAAAGCATATCTAAGAGGAAGGTTCATAGCAATACAGGCCCATATCAAAAACCAAGAAAATATCCAAAGAAAAAACCTCATATCCCAACTCGAAAAATTAGAAAAAGAACAAGAAGAAAAGCTAAAGCCCAGAAGAAAACAAGAAATAACAAAAATAAAAGAAGAAATAAATAACATAGAGACGAAAAACACAATCCAGAAGATCAAAAAAAACTAAGAGCTGGTTCTTTGAAAAAATAAATAAAATTGACAAGTCCCTTGCAAAGCTCACAAAGAAAAGAAGAGAAAAGACCCAGATAAATAGAATCACAAACGAGAAAGGAGAAATCACCACAAACACAAAAGAAATCCAAAGGATAATCAGAGACTACTATGGACATCTATATGGAAACAGATACAACAATCTGGATGAGATGGACAAATTCCTGGAAAAATACAACTACCCAAAATTGAACAAAGACGAAATAGAGAGTCTAAATAATCCAATCACAAGTAGTGAAATTGAAGCAGTTATAAAAACTCTCTCTAAAAACAAGATCCCAGGACCCGATGGCTTTACAAATGAATTCTACCAGACATTCAAAGAGGAAATAACACCTATACTATTAAAACTCTTCCCAAAAATTGAGAAAGAAGGGAGCTCCCACACATTCTATGAAGCAAACATCACACTCATACCAAAACCAAATAAGGACAGCACTAAGAAAGAAAGCTATAGACCAATCTCCCTAATGAACACAGATGCAAAAATTTTAAACAAAATACTAGCAAATTGAATCCAACAATGCATAAAAAGCATTATTCACCATGACCAAGTGGGATTTATCCCAGGGGCACAAGGATGGTTCAACATCCAGAAATCAATTAACATAATCCACCACATCAATAGGAAGAAAAACAAAAACCATATGATCATAGCAATAGATGCAGAGAAAGCATTTGACAAAGTCCAGCACCCATTTATGATAAAAGCCCTTGAAAAACTGGGGATCAAAGGAACTTACCTCAACATAATAAAAGTCATCTATGACAAACCCACAGCAAACATCATCTTAAATGGGGAAAAACTAAAATCATTCCAGTTAAGATCTGGAACTAGGCAAGGATGCCCACTCTCTCCATTACTTTTTAACATTGTTTTGGAAGTTTTAGCCAGGGCAATAAGACAAGAGAAAGATATAAAAGGGATACAAATAGGAAAAGAGGGACTTAAATTATCATTATATGCGGATGATATGATTCTATATGTAGAGAACCCAAAAAAAATCCACAGAAAAACTTATTGAAATAATAAACCAGTTCAGTAAGGTTGCTGGCTACAAAATCAACAACACAGAAATAAGTAGCCTTCCTATATGCAAAAAACCAAACAGCAGAAGAAGAAATTTAAAAAGTCATCCCATTTACCATCACACCAAGAACAATTAAATACCTGGGAATAAACCTAACAAAACATGTAAAAGAACTCTACAAAAAAAACTTCAAAACGCTACTAAAAGAGATAGAAGATGACACAAGGAAATGGAAGGACATTTCTTGCTCATGGATGGGAAAAATTAGCATCGTCAAAATGGCCATCCTACCAAAAGCAATCTATAGATTCAATGCAATCCCCTTAAAAATTCCAATGACATTCTTTAAAGACACAGAACAAAGATTACAAAAATTCATATGTAATAACAAAAGATCTCGAATATCAAAAAACCTCCTCTCCAAAAAAAGAAAGACTGGAGGCCTAACTATTCCAAACTTCAAGCTGAACCACAAAGCTATAATAATTTAAACAGCATGGTACTGGTACAACAACCAACAATCAGACCAATGGAACAGAATTGAGAGTCCAGAAATAAAGTCACACACATATAGCCAATTAATCTTTGACAAAGGAGGGAAAAACTTACAATGGAACAAAGATAGCCTCTTCAACAAATGGTGCTGAGAAAACTGGACTAAGACATGCAAAAAAAATGGACCAAGACATCCCTCTCACACCATGTACAAAAATTGATTCAAAATGGATAAAAGACTTAGATATCAGACCTGAAACCATAAAATACATAGAGGAACACTTCGGCAAAACCCTCCATGAAATAAAACTCAGAAATCCTTTCCTGGAATCATTGGCAGAAGGCAAAAAATTGAAGGAAAACATAAACAGATGGGACTTCATCAAACTAAAAAGCTTCTGTACTTCAAAAGAGACAACAGAAAAAACTAAAAGAAGCCCAACTAAATGGGAAAAAATCTTGCCCTCCACAAGAGTGATAAGGTATTAATAACACAGATCTACAAGGAACTCATACAACTAAAAAAAAAAAAAAAAACAAGATGCCCAATAAAGAAATGGGGAGAAGAACTAAAAAGACACTTCTCCAAAGAGGAGATACAAATGGCCAACAGGCACATGAAAAATTGTTCAATATCACTAGCAATCAGAGAAATGCAAATCAAAATCACAATGAGATACCACCTTACACCAGTAAGAATGGTCCACCTCAAAAAAACAGGCAACAACAAGTGCTGACGTGGATGTGGAGAGAAAGGAACACTCTTACACTGCTGGTGGGAATGTAAACTCGTCCAGCCACTATGGAAAGCAGTATGGAGGACCCTCAAACTCATGAAAATGGAATCACCATTTGACCAAGCAGCCACAATTCTGGGAATCTACCCAAAGGAGAACTCAATGTGGGTACAAAAGGACACCTGTGCTCGGATGTTTATTGCAGCACTATTTATAATTGCAAGGACATGGAAACAACCCAAATGCCCCAGAACAGATGAGTGGATGAAAAAGATGTGGTATATATACAAATAGAGTATTACCCATCAATTAAAGATGACAAATTTGATGAACTTATTGAAACCTGGATGTACCTAGGTGAAATCATTCTAGTAGAAACGAGCCAGATAGAAAGGGACAGAAACCAAATGATTTCACTACTATATGGTCAACCAAATGAAACTACACAAGGGGAGAGGGGGTACCAGCTGGAACGGGCGGGGAGGGGAGGTGGTGGGTGACCCCCAGGGACTGAAATGATGTGAAATATTTATAAATAAAAAGTAAATAAACGGGGGGGGGGGGAGATAAACTTGATATATTAATTAGACTTCAACTAAGAGATGACCATTTGTCTTCTTTAAAACATTGGAAGTTTCTTCTCACCACAGCATAACCTGGTTTACCTATACTGATATTAAGAGTGGTTTCAGGAAGTTTTGGTGTAAAGGGCAAGAGGAAGAAAAAAAGAGAATGTATTTGTAGAATAGTTCTGTAGTAGGCAATAAGTTATAAAATTTAGGTATATTATTTGCTATGCCATTTATCAATTATTTGAGGAAAAAAATCCCTTCCCCTTGCAAATGTCATTCAGTTCCTACCTACCCACTTAATCAGGGACTATTAGAGTAAACAAATTGTATGACCATATGTGGTAAGCTTTGTCCAGATTAGAATAATTCTTAGATCGAATGACCAACTCATAGATCAAAATAGAATCAATAGTTTTGTGTATTGGTACACATACAGAAAGGTGAAGTAGACATAATTTTGTGGAGATTTAATTGTTTCATTTGATATTTACTAATTGGCTTATATGCACCAGGAAAAATTCTAAGAGCTGGTGGTGCAGAAATGAAAATACCAGAGAGTCATCTTTGCTTTATATTCTAGTGGGGTATAAAGGAGATTGGTAAAAATCAGTGCAAAATAACTAAATTTGTGTTTATACTAGAACTTATAAGTAAATTGAAAGAAATATGCTGGAGAGTAATAGAAAAAAAGAGGTGTGGGGAAGCGATAAGGAATGTGGCGGTTTCTTCTGGATGACTATGCTCAGTGAAATAAGAAGCAAGACCATCAGCAGAAGATATCTAAAAAGTATGAGTTAGAGAATACAATGTGAAATAGCTATCTGGGAATGTGGGAGAGTGAATTGTGCAGGGAAATGTGTAGGATAGCCAGGCAGCACTGAGGAGTCACTTGAGGTTTGAGGTAATAAAATTGAAATAAATCCAATCAATATGATACATATTTTACTCTAGCTAGCTTCAGCTGAATAGGTACAGGCAGTAAACATGAGGAGGATGGACTGAATCTGACCTGCATTTCAGGTCATTTAATTATTCTCCCAATCATCTGATCTGTAAACCTCAGGAACATTTAACCCCAGTTATTTATCTACTTTTCATAACCAATCATTCACCCATTGCTCATTAATTTGCTTAGCTAATGTATATTAATCACTTGTATTGTTCATAGCATTGTGGACAATATTAAAACAAATTCTTGCCCTCAGGAAATATTAATATAATATAATATAATATTAGTATAGTGTAATATAATATAATAATATGATGCAATGACCTAACATAATGTGAAATATTATCGGAGAAACCAGCAGTGCATCATGTAGCATAAACACTATAATAATAATATAAAAAAAATCTGCTGTAGTCCCAAAGCAAATAGGTAGATAAACTGTGTGGTTAAGAAAAACTTCTCAAGAAGAGATACTTAAGATCGATCTTGGAGGACCTTAATGAATCAACTGAGTGAAGCCATTACTGGCAGAGAGACTCATGTTTTTCATTCTTTATTTTCCTTTTTCTCAGCCTTACCCATGAATTGTTTATTCCATCTACTCCTCAAGTATATTACTGTTAGGGTTCTGATCTTAGCCGCCACCTTCTTGGGTGGCTTCATGTTGACCTGTGACCTCTAGGACTGCTTCTGTATACTTGAAACACATATCTTTATCTTGTAGTGCAAATTTCCTCCTGGGCCTAACTTTTGTATTGAGCAATTACAAAGCATCCTTTTACAGAGCTATTTAGTAGAAAACTATCATCTTCCTGTCCATATGTCAGTGTTAATTGTAATACATTGTGCTACAAAACTGAGAGTTGGAAATGAATCTTTATTCCCTTTCCTCAATTATCCTGTATAACAGTCAGTATATCACCATGTTTAAAATAAAAGTAACCAGCAAAGAGCTGGAAATATTTATGCTAAGAGAAATTGTCAGAAGAAAGATACCAGATGGTGTTACTGATATGTGGGATATAGAGAAACCAAAAGTTCAGATAAAACCAAACTTAAAAACTAGCCTTGAAAGCTGAGTGTGGAACTCGAGTGGGGGAAGAGGGGTGAAAACAAAATGGAGAATGAGTTCAGTGGACTGTGGTTCTAGATTGCAATGCCTTTGGTAGTCAGTGAACTATGGTAATCACACCTAAATGGGAGGGGGCTGTACTCCCCAAATACATATAATGAATAGGGTGTAGGGAATTTCATTGGTTGGGTCTTTGGTTGAGTGCTTTATGTCACTCTATCACAAGTTCATGGGAAGGTCAGAAACTAGGGCCAATAGTAGCCCTTACAGGGGTCTCTCCAAGCTCAGATAGGTGTGTTCCCAGAGAACCAGTTTCCCCTTGATGGCAAACTGGGCAAAAGATGCTGTGGCTTCCCCCTTCCAAAAACATAAAATGAGGTAAGTCAACATTATCACAATAAGAAATAAATTAAAAATGTATATAACAATGATATATAATATGTACTGTAATGCCACAATAACATAAGTTTATATTATATAAAATTTATTTTAATTATATTTAGAAATATCTGTATGTATAATATAAAGAAGTATAATATAAAGAATTATTACATAATATTGAAGAATGTTAAGTAACAAAATTTTAAATATTTTACATTACTATGTAATAGGATATAATAATGTAATACATGTTATAGTGAACAGATTAGGAGGGAGTATTCAACAATGACAAAACAGCATTACTCAAAAATTCTACTTCTTCAATGTCTCTTATTTCATGTTCTATTTTTCATTGAATATAGTGTCTGCCCTTATTCATAAAAATATTCAATTGCAAGTATTTATTTCTCAAAATATTTATGGTTTTTCAATCATCTTTCATAGTTGTCAGAGATACAATCTGAACAAACCAGTTAATGTTATTTTTCTTTCCTATTTAAATACCCAAACCTTCAAAATTTGATGATGGAGTCCAAGATTTTCATCTAATGTTGAAGCTCTCCATGTGACAGCACCAACCAATATTTCCAAGCTTTCCATCCTCCTTTTACACCATGCAGAACTGATGGCTAAGATTCCTAAGCTGGGCAGACACTTGCAACCTCTCTGCCTTAAGATGTATCCAAACTACCTCTTCATGTGTATCAAGATTCTTGTCACCCAAGACTTAAAGCACTATGAACTCTTTGTAAAGGATATGCTGAATCTGTTGTTTATAAACATTTTCCTTGCAATATATTTTCATTTATTTGTTTTCCATTTTTCCTATAAAAGTTTTAGAAGTAAAGTTAGAGACCCTTCATTTCTTTTTTAAAATTCTGATATTTTCTACAGCTCAGGGAATGACCTATCAAACTTTATATTTTGGCCACATACTTATTAAAATTCTTGAATTATTAATTATTTGGGGCCAAATTAAAAAGAGGGTATGGGTGTTTTTGTGGGTGTGATGTCTATGTGTGTACACATGCACATGTGTGAGTATGTTTAGAAAACCATATAGTTCTTGCTTATTTACCCCCAAGGTTCTTGCACATTTTAAGTAACTTATCTTATCAGATGCTATATCATTTTTTAGTGATTAAATGTAATATCTGATACTTGATATTGAGCATAGACACTGAATGAAATTTTCCTTCTGCTAAAGACAAACTGAGGCCCAGTGAGGTTTAATAATTCACTCCTGTTGGTACATATTCCAGCTGTACACTGGAAACTTTCCAAGTCATTCAATACCATCTCTGATATGATTTAATTATGGAGTCATACATTTGTGACTTTTAAGACAATGAGGGCAGTGCTTAAGATAATCTAATAATAATAATAATAATAATAATAATAACAATAATCACACTCATGGAGTTTCCATCTGACTTGGCACTCTGTTTGGCATTTTACAAGCATTGTGATTAATATTCACACTAACCCTATGTGGTGATATTCTTATAACCATTTTCATGAGAATTTTGTTGCTAACAATAATGATCCACTGGCAAACACCACTAACAAATGGCAAAAAATCAGCTCCAAGTGCAGATCTGTCAGACTCCAAAGTATAGGCTCTTATCTTTTTAGAATAATGCACTAGTTGACTATTGACAGTTGTATATCATGAGGAAAATAGTATTGCTTTTCAAAGCATGTGAGGTTATTTCATCAGCAATGCCTGTAAAAGAAGTTGTGAGAATGAACCTATGAATTTTTTTCTTAACTCTCCCATTTTCTAAACACATTTTAGAAGTTTCATTATTTATTTATCCATTCATTCTTCACTCATAGTAGATTGAGTCCCTACTATGAGTTAGCCACTGTTTGATATAGTTCTGGATACATTCATGAACAAGACATGAAAGTCCCCTTCCCTCAAACAGTTTATATTTCAGCTCTCTGAGTGTCTCTTTGGTGAGAAAGAAAGGAAACAATAAAGAATACACTAAGTATAGTTGGTTGAAGATCATTGTTCTGAAAATAAATTGCAACTTCTAAAATCGCATAAGAATTGTGAGATGTGGGGGTGGAGGTGATAATTTATAACTTAAATAGTATGTTATTGTTGGAGCTCTCTCAGCTGGGCAGCACTGGAGAAATAGCAAGTCCTCTCTGCTGTGCTGTAATAGAAGGAGTAAAGGGATGAACTTAGAGAGGACTCCCGAGAGATGCCAAGAGACAGTATAGATCTCTGCTGGACTCAACACATGCGCTCTCTTCTGTTCTTATTTTATCTTAATCTTTTGCTTTGCTTCTGCCCTTTCACAAGTAGAAATAGTGTCACACAGTGGTTTCTTCTAAGTAGAAGCATCACTTTTACAGCTGTTAATTATTAGAGGAAAGTTTAAGTAAAATGGAGACCTTTCCCCTCCATGATATCCAGACTGGAGCAGGAGAGGAGAGTTGAGTTCAGATTAGAATATTGACACCCCTCTCCCTAAGCAATGCCAGACCATTTTTTTGTCTTTGAATTAATTTTAACATTTAGGATAGAGATTGTCTTTTAAAACTTTATTCCAGGAACCCGTGAGAAATTCTTAGCCCATATGATATTTCATTTTCTAAAATTGCTTACAAATTATTGCAGAGACCACTCCTTTCTGGACCTGAACACCAGTAAAATACTGGATGACTGACTAATTTATGGTAAAATCATGTGACTTAAGTTCTTAAAGTCTAAGTTTCAAGGTTCGTCAGCACTTAGAATTGAAGAAAATAAATAAAGTTGCTGCTCTGCCCTTGAATTTTGACTCCAATTAGGCACTGCTTTCTCAAAGAGTGAACATCTCCACTGGGTGTTAGAATTTATTACAAAGAAAATTTGCCTTTAACAAAAAGCATGATGATTTCTTCCTCATGAATAACTGATCATCAGAGAAAGTCTCAAAAGATATTCCATTGATTAGCATCTCTGAGTAAAACACAGTCTTTAAAGATTGTATAGGCTTGCTCCCTGATTTTTTCTGGAAGAAAGAAGACACAAAACACCCAGAGGAGAGGTTTTCAGTTTATTCTCTCTTTTTGCACTTTAGATACTTTTTCTCAACCTAGCCACTGACACTTGACCCAAACTCAGGTTTGGCTCATAGGAAATTCAAATCTAAAATGGATAGTGGGAAGTTGTCTTTTTGTAAAATATCTCAAGCAAAGTAAAACAAAGTTGATCTTTATGGAATCCTACAATACCTTGTCTCTAGGTGACATTCCCTGCTATCCAGCCGTTTTATGAATGGTGACAGTATACTTTATTCTAACCCATGATTAGCATCATCACCCTGGTTACCTGCTCAGCGAGTGTGGATTGTGAATCACTCTTTTTCTGCTGTTAGAAATAGAATAAGAAAGCATTCAGTTTTAGCAAATACTTAAAAGGACCCTCATTTGTAGCCAAATTCCAAGCTATATGCTTTGGGGCCAAATATTGAAGACAAGGAGCAGAGGGAGAGCTGCCCAGGGTACAGCCAGATTTAGAGCAGAATACATTTCTCTCAGAGTAAAAGGGAATTAGAAATCAAAGACTTCAAAATATTGCACTTATTTATGATGACAAAATATTCAAAGAGCCAGCATGAACATTGCTCTGATGGAAGAAAAGGGGAAAAAGTAAATAAAATCCTTTCCATCTATCTGATTAAGCTAAAATGCTAGTTGAAATTGATTGTTTTATTTAGTACCTATGCATGTGAATTTTTTCTTTCTTTAGAAAATTAGTAGCAGTGCTAGGACCATGGAGAACATCTGGCAAGTGAAGATATTAATGCTAATTTTGGTTTTTTGAACTAATTGTGATGGGGCCAAAAAGGAAAAGAATAGAGGAAATGGGATTCTAAACAGCATCCTAAATACCTGTGAAATAATTGAACTTTGACTAACAATATTTAGAAGGAATTCTAAGGCATGTATCTTAAGTGAACAGAAAGATGTTCCCAGAGGTTACCAGCAATCTTTAATCACAGACTCCCCTCTCCTCTCCATCTCTTTTTTATATTTGAATAGTCTGCATGTCTACATTTTCCCAAAGGGATGGACCTCACTAGCTGATGTATTAATAAGAGTTAGGAGTGCTTTGTGGGTGTGGTGTTGTAACATACTTTTAAGGGGTCTGAGCCTACACTACATCATATACAGTGTGGTAAGCTAATGTTAGCTTCCAAAAAATAATTTGATAGATAATAAAATTAGTAAAAAAAAAAAAAGTAAAGAAAAAAAGTGATGCAGAAATGTCAGACAGAGATCTCAGGGTCTTACCCTACAAGCAGTGAACAGAAAACTTGATGAGTTTTTGGGAAACAGCAGCCCTGGTTGATAGTGCCAGGGTCCCAGCGTGGTTGCAGTTCACTCTGAAGGGCAGTCTTAATGTGGTGGCAAAATAGTAGGTCAGTAGGTCAAGTCCAACTATTGCTAGTTCTTGGATACATGGATCGCTTAGTGGGGTTAATAATGTTTTGAAAGTTCTCTTAATGAGCATGATTTTGTGATAAATGAGAAAAATTAAACGAAATCCCACTAAGTACTATGAACATTTTTTCTACCTCGATCCCATTAAGGTCTTTTTTCACTTGGTTTATGAATATCTATCCCCTAATCCCTTCTGAGCTCTTTAAGTGTTTCTCCGCCCTTATCTCCTACTACAGCCTACACATCAAACTTGGCGGGCTCAGAGGAAAAAGTAACTTAAGTTTGTAATTTTGAGAATGGGTGAACAGGAAAAACATGGCGACGGAAGGATCTGCTTTTAACATCCCTTACAAGTGGCTGCCAACCCTAGGTGTGTGCAGTATTTATTGCTTTGTAACCTATCTTCCCAAATTTTTACAGGCCGTGATGGAATGAGCATTAACTGTTTTACTAAAAACATTTCAACAGCTTCCAGCTATTATTCGGCAACCAAATTCTTAACTTCTTAATTTTGCCTCCTGTCCCATTCTGTATTCCGGTCATAATGAAATTAATTCCCTTGATTCCTTTTCATTCTCTGCTTTTCTCTTCTTTTACTTTTTTAAATTATTTCATACAGGAAAAGATAGAACAGGAAATAAAGAAATGCTGGCTCCAACTCTATTCTCACTTTTGCTTACACTCACTCCGCAAGGTTATAGCTGATCTCATCCTGCCGCCAAACCTCCCCTCAGCTTTTCTATCACAGTTCATTTAACTGAGCTGCCATTTTTCCTTGCTTTGTGGTTCATTTTCGATTATTGCCTAGCATGATACATGCTAAATGAAATCACTCACTGTATTTATTTAATTAAATTGAATTGACCGGAAAACAGAAAACTTTAGTGCTTTTATCAATTCTGGTATGATGATTTGGATAAACTTAACTCTTGGAGCTTTATTATCATAATCTATAAAAGGTAAATTGTTTTGCTGCAATCTAGCTGAGAGTATAAAGAGGAGGTGAGTCTGGCATCTTCACTCTGCTGTCATCTTCTTCTGCATATGTGCAAGGTCTCTTGCATATGACAATTATCAAGAAAAATTTTTCTTAAATATAACAGCCTCTTTAGAAGGGGATTCAGGCATTTCTCAATAATGATATCTAGAAAATATGCAAGCTAATAGTCAAATTGGATAGAGCATTAATACAGAATTGCAAGAGATTTTATGTTGACATCTCGAGAAACTATCTTCAAATTTTGAATCCTGATATTTAGAAAAAGCTGTTGTCATCATAGTAATGATAGAATGCTTGTTTTTTATAATGACTATTCACATTTCATGAACTTTCTATATAGCTTGCTCAATCCTCATAAAACACAGAATTTATTGTATGTTTGAAATAAGTGTAGGAGGATTCTCTTTTTCTGTCTGAAAGTTGATTTGGTAAATCCTCCTTAGATGACTCTGTGTCAAACTGGTGGGAAGAAAAATGAGAGGAAGAAAAATTGACATATTTATTGTTAAAAGAGAGAATAAATCTACCCCGATAGAGATGTTATTAATATTCTGAACACATGGTCAAATAAAGTTATGCTTCCTGTACAGGATAAGAAGCTGTAGGGTAATAAACAAGACTTTCTGTAGCTTCCTTTTTCCAGCTGTTTGTGGAAATACTTGACATTTAACAACATGCACTCAGCTGTTCAACAGAAAATGGAGTTATCGTATCTTCCCAGCAACTGTCCACAAGGCAGATCTCACTCCTCATTGCTGCCAGATGTCTTCTTGTGCCTAGAGTGGAATTCCCCACAGAGGAAAATTTAAGTGCATTTGAAATATGGGGACTGCATTTAAAGTGATGGTAAGAAATAGTTCTTAAATGCAGCAATTTTCTAGGCAATGTCTTGTTCCTCTGATTAGAAAGAAAAAAGAAACGTCACTGTATGTTCTGACATTTCAGTCATCTCTCCTATACCTACTCTCACAAAAGGAATAATTTCTAGCAAACAGAAGGTAGTATTGTGTTATTGTTGTCTTTGTTGCATTCTCTTCATTGGTAGGGAGGATAGAAATGTTGGAAGAAGCGTGCATATGTAGCAAGGGATCTTACTTATTAAATGGCCCCCTTTTCTTTGTTGAAATGCTAAAACTCTAGAAAGTTGCCATTGCTAAGCAACAGATCAGACGTTTCCTTTCAAGATGCAAGTGAATAAGAAGGTATATTAACTGTGCAATCAGAATTGGCAAAAACTTATCAGCCCTCTGTTCATAAGAATGCGGCATGTAGACAACTCCATTCTTGTACTTTGCACTTTTCATAGAGGTGTGAAATGGGCACCAGTCTTGATACAAGAGACTCGGAAATATGAATTCAAAGGAGCCATTAGGAATGTGAACTTGTCTAACCTACTATGTCCCTAGACCTCTGTTTTCCAACTTTTAAAAGAAGACTAGATTGGTATAGCTAAAATTTTACTTGCATCAGAATAATCTGCAGAAGATATTCTTATTATCCTTAATATTTTGGTAATTCCCTAGGCTTTTGTATTTTTAAGAAATCTTATTTTGTTACAAATCAAAGATTGGAATCGATAAAGTAGTTTCTAAGAATTCTTTCTTTCCTAGCTTTTCTATTAGTCCAGAAAATTTGACTAAATATGTCCAAAACGGTTCATCAGACAAAACTAGTGGACTTCTTAGGAAAATATCATCATCAATGAATCAGGAAAAAAATGTGTATTTCATAAGTTCCATTTTACTTCCCAGTCACAAGAAATAACACAGCATCTGATCCCTCAGACCCTTGGAGTTACTTCTATTCCTTGTGTGTTTCCTTTTCACACTTAATGATATCAGTAGCTAAGACTGACCAAGCACATGTTTTGTGCTAGGAATGCTTATAACTCCTTTATATTTACTAAATAATTTTAGTCTGGTCTATCTGAAATATTTTCAACAAACAAATGTGATGAACTTTTGCTAACTCCCATAGCATACACTTTTTATCAAGATCTTAATGCCTAAAGTCATAAATGGCAATATTCAAAAATAATAATACTAATAAAACTTTATGATATCTCAAAGTACCTAGTGTTGAAAATCTATTGTCTAAAATTTATCTAAAGTAGTCAAACTATTCCAGAGAAATATTATCTGCCCATCAATATTCTAAGTCAACATTTCCCATCTTTAGAAACCCTGCTTAAAATGTCTATTTGCTAAGAAATGCTATAACAAATTAAACAAAATGGATTCTGAAAGTATTTGCAATGCTTAAATTGATATTTTGCAAGTGTGATGGTAGATGTGTTTGAATACATCTGTGGAACAATCTCATACATAGATAATATTCAGAAGGTATGTAACAAAGGTACATTTAATTATTATTTTAGCTAGTTGAAATTGATATCATAAAATCAATCATGTATTGAAGCATAATTCTTAAACTTAAAACAATTCTTATGCAAATTAATAGTGATCATTTGTCAATTTTTAAAACTCATTAACTAGTAAACCATTCATTTCAAAAACTTACTAAAACATTAAAAATGAGATTTTAAAATAATATATAAGATTAAAAAGGAATGCTTATCTATGATTTGTAGTTTTGATTTCTAATAAGCTGTTTAATGTCCTACACTGAAACATAATCATGGACTTGTTTCATTTTTCAATCCATATAGTTTAACTGAAGTATTATTTGTTTGCAGTAGAAAGCAGAGTTCATCAGTGTTTGGTTTGGTCAGTTGGCGATTGTAAATACCAAAGGTGCTACCACTCAAATCAGTATGTGGACCGGTTATAGAAAGTTCCCCTAATAGAGTACCATTTTCCAAATTATATCACTGCAGGTTTTTTTGGCTTTCTTTTTTTTAAATATGTTATTAATTATGTGATTTTTTTCTTACATCATCACATACCCCATAGTCTTCCACCACCATATCCCTTATGAATTGATTAGTTTCTTAACTAGCTTCCCTAATCACAAAAAAAGTCATTTTTTTATTATTCTAAAAGTTAGCTGCTAATTTTTTTGTGTCGTAAGAGCTTGATCTAATCAATATTAAATGTTATGTCAAAAAGAAATCCCAAGAGAGACAGTTGACCTCCGATAAAACTTATTTTATTTAACATTTTAATTAAACTTCTAAACAGCCAATGTTTTGCTTTATTTTCATATTTAGGATAATTCAAACATCTATTTATTAGAATTATTTGTTGTGACTCAAGAGAGAATGTATCAGTGCAGGCAAGACTGAAGTTCCTGGTTTCATGAAGAAATCTACTTACTGTAGTAGTCTAAGTGGTGATGATAAATGCTTAAGGAGAAATTATGATTAGCATATAGGGTTGGTATATACATATTTATTCAATAAATATTTCAGAGTATAACTTTAGTTATAGTTAGTATTACTGCTCTTGTTACATTGAAGTAGTAATAGCATTACTTGGAAACCTTTGATTCCAAAAATTAATATTGGCAAAATACAAGTAAATATAAGATTGATTAGATGACCAGTTCTTGGGAAACTATTCTGAGGTTTGAGACTATTATATATGATTATATATAATATATAATCACCTGCTTTATTATATATGATTATAACAACTACTATTTTTGTTCATAACCTCAAATGGAAACATGCTAATATTTCATTAGCAATTTGCTTTTTGTGATTGTTTGCTGTTCCCTCCACTAAATATTCTTCCTCAAATAGTCACAAGGTTCACTCACTCATTTCCTTCAGGTTTCTGTCCATGGGACAATCACTATTCTTAACTTCAATGATCACCTCTGAAGAGCAGTCTCCTAGTACTTCTAGCACACTTAACTTTTCATCCTAGCTACAGACATTAACAGTAATATTTTCATATTGATCTTTAAAATAAAATTAGTTTTAGAGCCTTCTGGGTTCACATCAAAACTGAGCAAAATGTACAGAGTTTCCATAAATCTGCCTCTTCTTCCCCTTGCCATTGTCTTCCTATCACCAACATTCCTTTTAGAGTGGTATAATTATCAAAACTAGTGAGCCTATATTGACATGTAAATGTAATCCAAAGTGCATGGTATGCATAGTGTTTGGGACTTTGAGAAATATATAACAATATGTATTAACTCTAATATCTAATATGATATTAGAGTATCGTGTAAAATAGTTCAACTGCCCTAAAAATCCAACTGTGCTCTGCCTATCCATCCTCCCTTTCCATTAATCCCTAGCAACCACTTATCTTTTTATTGTCATAGGAATAAAGAGAAGTTTACCGAATTCTTATGTGACTCCCTGCAAGAATGGAGAAATCCTTGCAATATATAAACTAAATTTCATACAAATCTTTTCACCATTAAGCACCTGATAAAAGTATCATTTTCATAGTAGAAGTATAAAACTTGCCAATTGATCAGTTGATGAATTGACTTTGGAAAGTAGAAAAATAAAAGGTACAGGTAAACAGTACTTAGAAGTAGCCTAGGAAAGGGTACTCAATGTCTAAGTAATTATGATCATTTCTGATTTTATAGTGCTTTGTTTAACTCACCCAAGCCATTGTTGCTTTTGAATGTAGTGAGAGAAAATTTATATGAAGACCGATAGACTGTATGTTCCAAGATTTCATTATCAGAATTTGCCCTAATGTCAGGAAATAACTTAGATGTCTGACCTGTACACACCTGCAGAGTTAAACATGCCTGAGTTGCTTGTGCTAATGTTTCCAGGAAGCTAACTACCATGCCAGGTACATGACTTGTTGCCTGGCAACCTCAGGACCCAAGCTGTAATAGCACTCTAGAGGCACTTCTCTGATGTGGGTATTTTGGAACCTCAACTCAAAACATTGTGGCCTGGTGTCTAGAGTAACAGCAAATGGAAGATGAGGACAAATTTCTAGAAAATTTATAAAACAGCCCCATTGCTCTAATTATGCCTAGCATCAAACTTTTGAAATAAAGTCCTCACATTTTAATGCATTTATCATCATTATTATCATCATCAAAGTCATAATTACTGACCACATGTGAAGATACACTTCTTTTCCAAGTTTAAATAGAGTACTAATTTTTAGGTTGTGATGTACAGATGGTTGCTAATTGTAAGAAACAGAAAATTACATTTTTACATGGCGGGTTTACTTTCCCCTCAATTATATGCTAAATATAGTTTTCTCCACTTACAGGGTATTTGGATATACATTAAACCATTTATATAAAATAATTAATGATCACAAGATTCATAAAGATGAGTACCCTTATTTCATTGTACAAGTAAGGAAATTGAGACAGAGATTTAAACACCTTAAGAAATCCAAGCAGTTTGGCTCTAGCTCAGGAACCAGTTTTTTTCCTGATTTTATAATTTTTTTATTGATTATACACATACTTTTACATCATTGTATGCTCGGAGAGTCTTCCACCACCATGTCAACCATGAATCATCATCTTAATCACTTATGCTCATCCCTCTCCATATTTCATCCTCCCTCCCTCTCCCTTGCTATATGCTTTGGTTCTGCTGTCAGTTTGTTAATTTTAATGTTTTCTTGTTCTTAGGAACCAGTCACTTTGCAAACTCTGACCTTAAGATCTAACGCTGACAATTTGGAATTCTGCATTATTCTAAAGGACAACTCCCTACCTCCTAGGAACATTCTATTTTCCAGATACTGATTTTTCTCAGTATGAAAGGCAAACTTCCCGCCAGCAACTTCATGTTAGGAAAAAAACATAATTTTGAAAATCAGTACCATTAATCACCTATTTATTTGTTTAAGAACTATTATTTGCCAGCAATGTACTTTGTAAGGAGTAGAAGATGAAATTCCTAGCAAAATGTCTGCCATGAAGCATAGCGAGTAGATCAACAAATATTTATTGAATTTGTATTATGTGCTAGGTATTGTTCTAGGTGGTGAGAATAAAATGGTGACCAAAGCAACTTGGGGTCCCTGTGAAACTCATATTCCAGATACAGACACACATATGTCATATAACATAAAAAAAAAAAAACATGTGGCATTAAAATTTAAAAATGGTTTTGAAACAAAAGGGAGGAAATTAAAAAGAAACTAATAAAAGGACAATTTTTTTATTTTTAAATTTCTTTTAGTACATGAAGTTTAGGAAAGCATCCCTGACAAGATAATAACACTTCAACAAAAATTAGAAGGTGGTAGATTATCGAGAGAACAGAGTTAGGACAGGGTGAAAAAGTACACAAGGCTATGCAGAAGCATGCTGCAAGGAAGTTAACAGGTCTAAAGAGAATGAATGAATGGGAGAGTGGTAGAACACCAAGTTAGAAATGGGGCAGAAATATGAATTCTATGTATTAATTCCAAAACAAAATAAGAAATTGAGTGAGTTTATAGTAAGGATGGAGCACAAACTGTTGCCTTCATGATATTATTCATTAAGGTAAATAAATTGGCTTATTTGAATATTACCAAACTCTATTCTTGTAGAATCATAGACTATTAAAGTGAAAAGGACATTCATATTATCCATTATTATCACAAATCTTATATTGATTCTCTCCTGTGTCAAAACAAGTGACAATAATTACAACCTAAGTACTGAATGACTGCTTACATATTCATATTGTGCAAAAGATTTTTTAAAATATTATTTTCAGGTTAGTCTCAGAAAGAAATTATGAAAATAACAATATGTCTCATAGAAGTAAATAGAACTGCTGAGGACACTTCATTCTGCTTTAATAATGTCAGGGTAATGGAATCCCCTTCATTAGGGCAGGCCTGACAGTGAGACCCAGTGAGACCCTGCTTAGTGATACTATATGTCATTATGCCTTTGGTTGTAACCTTCTTCCCCATTTTTATTATTTTGTGAATATTTGTGTGTGTGTATATATATATATGTATATATATATATGCACATACTTTAAATAGACATGACTGGCATGGCATCAGAGTACTTTGAGTAGTAAAGTGGAATGTGTCATAGTGAAGTTAGGGAGATTACAGTATCATAAGAGCTCTCACGAGGTCAATTTAAAATTTTCCAAGGTCAAGTGTAAATCACTTGGTCTTATAAGCTCACTAAACCTCAGGGTATGCATTGTTTAATCAGAGGCAAATTCATATTAACTAAGGTCACAGATACTGAGGTACAAAATCGGAAAATTCATTTATGAAATGCTCAATGAGAAAAGAGAATGCTAATGAGACTAGAAATTTCAGTTCTTCATCGAATACACTGTATTTTGTGGAAATGCAGCTTGAGAAGCCAGAGTAGTTCCCATAAAGGCCCTGCCTCACATCCTGCCCTACTATTGCTTTCACTGCCAAAGTCCCACAGAATTCAATAGTTAAAATCAGAACAAAGCAGGTAATTGAATGTTTCATGGCTATCAAACTCAGATTCTTGATATCCATAATAAAGGTAAAACAAATCCTTAGCCTGACTTCTCTACCAGACACTTTTCATATGATCACTTCTTTATTTGCCCATGTATTTCTCCCTTTTCCGTGGTTTTATGGTTGAACTTATTTTTTCTTAATGTAGCACAACAATCACAAAGATCCCATATGGCCCATTTACAATGTGGCAACACTTTAAGGATACTACAGTTTAGTAAGAGTAATTAAAAAACAATTCTAGCCCTTACTTGGAGTTTTCAATGAACATTAATGAGGATCCAATTCTTAACCCACAGCAGGAATCACCAAAAAGAATTCTATTTTTTTCTCTTGTTCAATTCTCTTACAAACTGCAGGTGCCTTGAGCCTCCTAGTATCTAATTACTTGCAGCTTTCTCCCTGAAACACCCCAAATCACCCTGCCTCTGTAGAATCTTTGATTTCCTCTTTCCTAGCATTCTGCAGCTCCCTCACTGAGTATTCTGTTTTTTATTTACATATGTGTGTGTATCGAGAGAGAGAGGGAGAGAGAGAGAGGGGGGGGCGGTAAATGAGTTGTTGAGTTGGTCAGGCTTTTCCCCATTAGTCTCTGCAACCAACACTTGTGGTATTTTGCCCTCCCTGTGATTGCACAGTGGGGTTTGAGCATGTGTGAGTGGGCACACGTGGCCATGGGAGGCAGCAATAAAGGGACAGCATCACTCTGGGGGGGAGAACAAGGGAGAAGGGAGCATGGGAGGAAGGAGAGCATGAGGAGAATGTACAGAGATCACAAGAGATGGCCCAGAGAATGAACATGAAAATTCCTAGGGGACTGGAGTTCTCACCTGCCTCCCTGTGTCCCAGCCCTCCTGTTTCTGCTGCATAACCTTCCTGCTTGCCATACAACTGGCCCAGCCTCCCTGCCTGGTGAGTCTGTACCTGGTTCCCTGAGAGAGCCTTAGAGCCTATAAAACACATAGAGGGCTCAGACCTTCTTTAACTGCTGTAACTAGCAATAAATCTACCTGGATTGGCCTACTTGCACTATATATACGTATGTGTGTAAAAGTTTATTGTTGTGGAAGTGCTGTTATTTTACATCCTTGCTAGTATTTTGACAACGTAGGATTTTCCCTTGAGGTGCAGTTCCTATAGGATGCCTGCCACCAAAGTATCATAGACTTTTTTTTCTCATCTATTATGCTCTCCTACCCACCCTTTTGTTTCCACCCTTTTCCCCCCTCTCCCCTCAAATGTTAAAAATCTATGGTCAGTTCTCAAGTGTTGGTTTTTAAGTTTGACTTTGACCTTTGGTGACACCATCCGGAGTTTATCTTTCTCCTTATGGTTTATTTCACTTAGCATGTTGTTTTCATTTATAATTCTATTTACCTACTGTGCCAATTGGCTCCTACAGAGTTGAAACACCAGCAGCTCTCCAGGCCTCAGTCTCCCTCAATCTGCATCCCGTGGAGGTCGCAGAGAACACTGAGACTGCATTTCTCTTGTGCTTAGCCTGATATTCTCGGGAGAAATTCTAAGATAATCACCAGATGAGCTTTGGTAATAAAGTTTTCCATCTTGATAGAGCTTTAAAGTGTCCCTGCTTTTCGAAAGTTCCTGTTATGCCACTTATTTTTCATGGAAATCTAGTGTTAACACCTACATTTGGGGAAAGAAATCCAGAGGTGGTCTACTTTTACGACAAAACCGGAAAGTGGCGGAAAGGTTTTTGCCTAGCAGGTGTGGTCTGGTGGGCACAGCATGCCAGAAGCCAGAGCGGGACCAGCAACTTCCCGGAAGAATACCTACAGACTGCGTATGTATGTTTCATGACTTATTTTGGCATGATTTGATAGTTTATTTTTTTTAATTCGGGTATGCTCAAAATGTTTTCCATATGAATTAATGGAAAATAGAAATGCAACTTTGCTTTACATTTCAATTTAGGAAAGCTTTTATAGGACCTGTCTACTTTTGCATGATGAGAAAATTTTGTATATAGTTTCACATGCAATGCATTTAGTAGCAGATCAAGATTATTTTAAGGTTTAGACCTTTATCAGTAAACAAGAAAATGCAAATACCTAAATATATACTATTTGCTTTGTATTCAAGAGTTATATTTTGAGTGGCATCTCAGTGGAGCCCCTGGAAATTTGGACTCTAATTGTTTATAGGGTCAGTTAATATTTTCATATGACTCAGGTACTTATATCTCTCAGGCTGTACTTCAGTCCTATGCCCATTAAAGGAGTGGAGACTAATTTATAACTGTCTGAAATCTTTCTTGAAACTTCTATGGCAGTCAGTAAATCAGCTTATAATCTTTTCTTTTAGTTAACTGCCAAATCCAATCTAGTCTTGTACAGACATAACTTTTGTCAAGAAATGGAATCATATCAGTTTGGTATCAAAAGCAGGAAGTGGAGAAACAACAATTTACTCATTGGAACTATTTCCACAGGAAACATTTAATAGATTGAGATTTTTGTCAGCATTAAATTTAACTGTGGCACTTCATAGATCATTGGAAAAAAATACTATTTCTCTCATGGTGAAGAATTCTGGTTATCTAAACTCTTCCCTTTAACTGAAGAACGGTTCCTATCCCATTACATAATTCACCAACATATGTTTTATAATTCTAATATTGAACTTTGTTGACTAGAAGATCTTGTATCATGCTGCTTTATTGTATATTTCTCTTCTTATTTCTGACCTGATTTCACTACCATTGAGGAACACATTTTGTACTTTGGAAAATTATAATCATGTGAATGCAGACAGATTTAATCGGATGATTGGTGAGGAAATCAGCCATAATCCACACTTAACAGTACATATTATTCTCTTTGGACAGTGTGTGTAGTAGAGTGTGGTGAAAGTTTTCAGAAGTCCCGATATGAAATACTAAGCTTAAGAGCAGTCAAATAGCATTCATTATTGAAAACTAATAGTCTTGACAGGTAAACACGAAACCAAGCTGTTATTATGCTCACTAAAAATACTGGTACATATGAGTAATCAAGATTTTAGTCATTACCTATACTTATGATCCAAATTGGGTTTTTTATGACCCTGAAATTCTTTGACAAAGTAGACAAAATCAGAGGCAATTAGTGTTTTTTCCAAATAGAAGTGTATGAGTCCGGGCATGGTGGCACATGCCTGTAGGTGGCAGCCTAGGAAGCCATGGCCGGAGCCAGGGATCACATTTCAAGTCCCACCAGGGGCATGTAGTGAAACCTAGTCCAAAAAAATAGCTGGGTGTGGTGGTGTGTGCCTCTAATTCCAGCTACCTGGGAAGCTGAGGCTGAGGGTTGCTTGAATCTGTGGTACCCCGGGCAACGTGAGCCTACAGTTTCACAGGCAAAAATAGCAAGACCTAGTCTCAAAACAAACAAACAAACAAAAAAAAAACATGTGTATGAAATACTGAATTTTCTTATCATAGTGAAAATTATAAAATAAATTATATTAAAAAGAGTATGACTTGCAAAAAATAGAGCATGACAATTTCCTAATAGGAGCTTTTATAGATGCACACATACAATACATTTCACAGTTTAAAAAAAAATCTGTCTCAAAGATATCTTTAACATTGTGGAAGTTATTGGAGGCATGAATGCAAAAGGGAGGGCCTTTACAAGCCTGGGCCTGCTCCCCACATTTTCTGTCCCCCAGCAAAATGGCAGTAGTAAAGACCCTAATTTCACATTTTGAGAGGAGGTTCTGATTGCCAATTTTTAAATAACTACATGGATTTAGGAGTATAGGTACAGAGGCTCACAAACCCAGCTGTTGTATGGTCTCTGGACTGTCTTGTAGAGAAATTATGAGCCACAACATCAGAGGAATGATGTGAGCTCAACTTCAGATTTGCATAAACTGAACATTAGCAAGTCCTAATATTTAAAGTGGGATAACTAAGTAAAATCTCTCACCAAGATGTTTGACAACCTTATGAATATGCAGATAAGAAACCAAAAACTGACTTCCAGTGGTCTGTAGTAAATACATCTGTGGAAATGTACAGCCAGAACTGAGGATTTAAGTCCACACAGTGTTTTCTTTTAAGTACAACACTTAGAGGCAAGTTTTATTATAATGCACTGAATCTATTGAGCATTCAAATAAGTTGATAGCATTTTTAAATCACAGTTATTCTGGCATTTCTTATTGAAAGCAATAGAAGAGAAACCAGAAGTAATAAATTTGTTTGTGAAAAGCAGCCTTTCCTGTCATTGTTATACACTGTTGTAACTAGGAAAAAATTATGCAATAAATTTACAGATGTATTGCCTTTATTGTCAGCAATGGCCAACCTTTTTCTGTTTAATTTAAACCATTTATATATGAAATTGCCTACATTTTAATCATCACTGCATGTGTATATACTTTAGCCAAACTATATGTGCTAGAGGACAGGGCTCAGACTATTTGAATGGATGTCATGATTCACATAGCCTGGATTTGCAGCAGGTACTTAATTTAATGTTTTGACAAGCAAATTCCAGGGAATCATTAGTTTTGAATGTACATCTATGTCTGAATAACTCCCATATTTACTCTACACTCCCAAAATGTGAATGGGGGCCAGGGACATGTCTCAGCTTCTCTCATGATAAACTAATTAGAAATTTACAGAAAAATAATATATATACAAATATACAAATATATTATTTAAATCATGTTTTATATATTTGTATATAATATATATCTATATTCTATGAATTAAGAGTGGGAGGCAGCGGATTCTAAGATGTTCTTCTTAGTCCTGAATTATATATTTAAATAACATAATCACAAACTTTTTTCTATCTTCCCACAATACTTTGTGTTCTTTGACTTGGGCAAATAATTCAGAGTTATCATTGCTCTGCCTTTATACATGCAACAAACTTGAAGATTTAATATGAAATTTAAAAAAGGAGAATATGAGTGATATGAAACAACTTGAAAAAAATAAGATGGACTTTGTTTCCGAGAAAACAAAATAAGAGTTTATTTTGTTTGTGTTTACAGAAAAAAATAACTGTCTCACAATTTATCTCTGAGTTTCTGCAGAAGAGAAAAATGAATAATTTAAAGTGAGCTGATATAGGCACCCCATCATGGGTGGGTTAGGGTGATGTGGGATGTCTTGATTTCAAGAGGTTCTTGATTTTTTTGTTTATGGGTTGGTTTGTCAAGGCAGGTTGTAAGATCCTTCTTGATGGTGATTTAATTTTTGGACTAAAAGCACTATAGGATACAGT
>PVHY01007418.1:0-67597 GCA_004024945.1 Uropsilus gracilis
CCCTCCCCCTCCTCCTATCCTTCCCCCTCTTCCTCTCCCTCTCTCTCTCCTCCCTCTCTCTGTGGAGATCAGGGTTCTCAAAGTGAGTGTTAATAAAAGAAAGGGAGCATCCTGTTAAACTGGCAGCCTGTTAATTTTGGGCTCCAACAACCAGCATTTATCACTTCTTACTGTTTTGGTCAAAGCAGCCACAAAACTTGCCCAGAGGTCAAGGGCTTCTACTTTAGAGTGATTAATTAAAAGCAGCAACTAAATTGTTAAGTCCCAGGACAGAGACTTATGTTCTGTTGTCAGATGACTTTATTATACTGTTGTTTTTCTCCACAGGACAGGGGTGATTTATATTAAATGAATTGAGTTAATGACACTCACTGTGTGTGCATGTACCACCAGTGGTGCATGCCAGCGTGAACATGTTAATGTATTTTTTGATCCTTTATAGCACTAAGCATGACCTTGCTTATATTGTAAAGGAGAAATAACAAACCTCTTGGTTTACTTTTATTTCTTAAAGTAAAATATGCACATCACCAACCAAATTAGAGGTTGTAAAGTAATAATAAATTATATGTATTTTTGCAGGAGTGCCAGGATTAGGAGTCAGGATTCTAGTTCTGATACCTCCACTAAATAGCTATGTGACCTTAAACAAGTAACTTACATTCTTGTGTCTGTTTCTTGAAGTTTCAAAGGAGGAGAGTAATTAAATAAAGTCAAATTAAATTCCAGCATTGAATGACTTCTTAGATATTGTACATTGCTAGTCAGGACTCTCAGAGTCCTCTACCAGGTTCTGTTCTTTTTATTATGACTTACAAAGTCACCTACTTTTTCCAACAAAGGATTTTATTTATTAGTTAGCTAGCAATATATTAAGTATTCTTTATTTATAAATGTAGCACAAGAAGAACCAAAAATAGAAGTCCTCTAGAACTAGACAGACAAAACAAGAATAGAAAATTTGGGGTTCACTTTGTGTATGAATAAAGATATTAAACTCCTAAGTTAAATACTGGCTTGCTAGATCCTGCAGCATATTTTAAAAAATCATAAAATGGTACATAATGAGCAAGTAAAATTTATTTCAGGAATGCACATATGATTCTACACAGAAAATCTGTTATCGTAATTCACTGATGTAATTAATAAATGGAGAAATGCTATCACACCTAATATGGAAAAGGTATTTGAAGTTCATTACTTGTGATTTTTTAAAGATCTCTCAGCAAACAGGTAATGGAAAAAGAACTTCCCAAGCCAGGCGTGGTAGCACACACCTGTAATCCCAGCTACCTGGGAGGCTGAGGCTAGAGATCATGAGTCCGTGGGTTCAAAACAACCCTGGGCAACATAGTGAGACCTAGTCTCAAAAAAAAAGGAACTTCCCTCCTTTGATTTATTAAAAGAAGTATACTGAAATATTGGAAAACATTTTAGTGAATAGAAAATTTTCCAAAGCCAGGCATGGTAGCGTGCACCTATAGTCCAAGTGCTGGGAGGCAAGAGGCCAGGGATTGCTTGAGTTCACAGATTCAAGACTATTCCTGGGCAACGTAGTGAGACCTGGTCTCAAAAAGAGCAGCCCGGTGCAGTGGCGTGCACCTGTAGTCCCAGCTACCTGGAGGCTGAGGCTGGGGATTACTTGAGTCCGGGGGATCGGGATGACCCTGGGCAACATAGCAAGACCTAGTCTCAAAAAAAAAAAAGAAAGAAAATTTTCCAATGCACAGCATTTTAAAACCATGAGTGAGATAAAGAATTCCTATTGCTATCTCTGCTTGTAGTTAATCTGATATTAGAAGTCCTAATCAATGATACAAGAAAAGGAAAAAAAAAAAGTTAAAAAGGAAGAAATTAAAATGAAATTCTCAATTGATCTTTTAAATGGATGCATTTGGAGTTGCAAATCTAAGTGCCTTTAATGAGAACAAAAAATGGAGACAAAAATAGGGAAGGGGGAGTCTACTGTGGAACCAAGTACACAGAGCTAGAAGCTCTGTATGGCACAGAGCAACACAGAAGTATCTTAAAAACAAAGTGCCAAAATCCACAAGTAAAACTGCTTTACATAATTAAAATTAATAGTACAACTTAAAATACACTTCTCATGAATTTATGCAAATAAAAAGGATATCCATAAAACATGTTTTATATTTCCTATGGTTGAAGAGAGTTTAGACATAAAAGGGACTAATAAAAGAAAAAACAAAAGTAGAAGACCTGATCCCTACCTCTGAAGAGCTTATTGCACAGGCACATGTCACATGTGATTGTTGTTAATGCCCTGGGTTTGTCCTTTTCCCACAACTCCCAGGGAATCTTTACTCATAATGATCCTAGCAATAGTGGGGTTATCTCTAGAGGCTAATACTTGCAAAAGTTAAAGCTTTTGAAGCACTGATATTTAAAGAGTGAAACTCTGTGACAACAATACCAATAAAATAGCACCAGACATAGATAAGAGGAAACTCTCTGACAACAATACCAATAAAATAGCACCAGACATAGATAAGAACATGCTTGCTGTTAGTTTGAATTACATAGTTTTAACACCACATGATGTTGAGAGAAAACTGTTTTTTGGCTGTATAATATCTATGAAATAAACCTCTCAAGATTGTGAATTTAAATAATATGGCAAAGTAGGATGTGAAGGATAAAATATGTCAAAAAAGGAATGTTAACCTGTTTGTATACTGTGTTTATATCAGCATTATTTGTAAATAGCTAAAAGGTGGAAGTTATTCAAATGTTTACTAGATGAATGGAAAAACAAAATGGAGCACGCACACACACACACACACACACACACACACACACTTGAATATTAGTGGTTGAACATTATGTCAACTGAAGCTGGCCTATCACAAAAAAGGAAATGCTTTATGATTTTACTGATCTAAAGTAGTCAAGTTCATACAAAAGGAGTTGGAGGGAGGGGGAGAAGTAGAGTTGTTTCATGGCTGTAGTATTTCAGACTTGTAAGATAAAAAAAGTTCTGGAAGTCTTTAACAACAGTGTAAATTTAACATTACTGAACTACACTTAAAATGGTTAAAATAGCAAATTTTAGGTTATGTTTCTTAAAAAAAAAAACTTCAAAAAGTTTGTGAAGTGGATTTATTGTGTTAAGTGGTGGCTTGTGTATTGATTATATAGTTTCTGCTTGCTAGTTTTTTGTAGCTAACTGCAGGACTGTTAGCCCCATCCTATGGAAGTAAATTTCTAAAGATTTTTTTTCTCCTCTAGGCCTCATTAGCAGAAACAGATAAAATCACTCTGGAGGTAGCAAAACTTATCAAAGATGATTTCCTACAACAGAATGGATATACTCCTTATGATAGGTAAGCTATCCTAATTTCCCTTCATTTGACAATTTTTATAGCATTTTTAAGAGCTACCTGCATGTTAACCATCCCCTCTTACCCATATATACTTACTCTGACTAAATATATGTTTATTTTGTATCTTTATAGCTCATTTGTAACAATCTAATATTCCCCTTTGTCTTAAATGTGTTCACTTGTCCAGTTATGACAGCCTTTTTACTATTCAACCATCTTGAATTAGATTAAATTGTGCTCTGGTGTGTTGAACCTGGGATCATTGCCTCTTGAAGTGTTTCGCTTTTCTGCTTCATTTCTCAAAAGTTCTTTTTAGTTGTTTCTACCAAAGTCCCTACTACACAGCCTCATATGTCTCTTCTACTGCTGTTCATGTTTGTTCTTTCATTGTTGTCTGTTACTACCATGGTTTATTTAAGGTTTTCATTTCTTTTAAACTTTGATGATTTAGGGTCTTTTATCACAGGATTCCTTTTTTTCCCTCAAGTCATATTTGGTTCCATAAAAGACTGAAATGGTAACTAGACAAACGGAAGGAATATCAGAATGCAGGATAAGCAAAAAAAAAAAAAAAAAAAAAAAAAAAAAAAAAAAAAAAAAAAAAAAAAAAAAAAAAAAAAAAAAAAAAAAAAAAAAAAAAAAAAAAAAAAAAAAAAAAAAAAAAAAAAAAAAAAAAAAAAATATATATATATATATATATATATATATATATATAATCACTAAGGTGCCAGAATCTATAATGAAAACTCAAACTCTAGGAACTACATAAATAATAAGATGAAAGTTTTTTGGAAAGAGCGTGATGGAAAGTATTATTAAAATTTTATTTAAAAAGTTTGAAAATCGTAATGGAGAGTATTATATGTGTGTAAATGTATTTAAATGTGTCAAAAAGTTAAATGGTTTGATCAGAGTTGCATATTAGCTTGTGTGTCTTCATTGTTAATTAGTGTGAGTAAGTGAAAATGAACATATTAATTTTTTTTCCTTTCATTTACCCTAGGTTCTGCCCTTTCTACAAGACAGTGGGAATGCTGTCCAACATGATTGCATTTTACGACATGGCCCGTAGAGCTGTTGAAACCACTGCCCAGAGTGACAATAAAATCACGTGGTCCATTATCCGTGAGCACATGGGGGAGATCCTCTATAAACTTTCCTCCATGAAATTCAAGGTATACTCTGTTTATACTGAAATTTTTTTTGTAAGATATGTTCATTTTTCCCAACTTTTGTGTGAAACTTGGACTTACCATTTTCACACTTACTCAGAATATGTAAAGCTAGATCAAACCTCAAAGGTTATCTTCAAATAGGAATTCTAGTGATAAAAATGATGGTACATCATGTCTGAGATAAATGCTGACCTTTTCCCTTTTGTGTTAATTACTAGGCAATTTAGAGCTAAAATCATCACTGAGCAGCAATTACCTTCCCTCAGTTGCCCATTAATATCCAGCTGCTATAGTCATGTGATATGATTTCTGCTGTTTACTTCTTTCAAGTAGTCTCTACACATTATTTTATACTTTTAAACCGACTTCAATTCTTTTGGAAGGCAAGACATAAACCAATGGTTGAATGAAATTATTAGCAGAAACTGGAATGTGTAGGATTGTTTTAACAATATTTTATCAGTTTGGAGTGTATTTACTTATTTCTAAGACATGGTATTACAGATGTACATACTAATCATCTATTGAGAAATTAAAAATGAGTCTCTGAATACATATGTTCTATAAATATATTGTGTATATGTTTGTTTACATTATAGGTTGAAAGTAAACTTAAGCAGTTGGCATATACATATTAAATAAATACAAATTATATATATAAATTAATTAATTAAAAACTAAAAAATTTATTTTAGATATTCACATCCTTTGTAACTGTCATTCAAAACATAACCCAAGGCAATAATCATCATTTTTGATGTGGATTTATGCAAAAGATTGTTTATTAAATTTCTTAAATGTCATCCAGAGTGACCGAGTCAATAGTATATTATGGCAAGAATATTATGAAGGCATTACCAAAGAATATCCAAAGACATGGGGAAATGCTTATGATATTAGTGAAAGAAAAATAAAAACAGGTTGCAAAGAAATTCCATATGTAATTTGACTCAAGCTTATTTAAAAAAATTATTTACTCAGCCGGGCGTGGTGGCACATGCCTACAGTCCAAGTGCTGGGAGGCAAGAGGCCTGGAGTCACTAGAGTTCACAAATTCGAGACTACTCCAGGCAACATAGCAAGACCTGCTTTCAAAAAAGCAGCCATGCAGGGTGGCAGGCACCTGTAATCCCAGCTACCTGGGAGGCTGAGGCTGGGAATCGCTTGAGTCCATGGGATCAGGATGACTCTGAGCAACATAGCAAGACCTAGTCTCAAAAAAAAAAAAAAAATGATTTACTCATATGTAAGCAGAAAATGATATAATTATGATGATTTCTGGCAGTGTGGTTAAAGATGATATCTTTTCTTCTTACTTACATGCACTTGACAACAGTTTTTGTAGTTTTTTTTTATGTCATTAGCATTCTCTAGTATATATTTCTTCTCTAGTATATATATATTTTTTTGACCAGAGAATATTATATGCCAATTCTATGTTCTGGAAGTTTTTTTCCAAAGGTGACTTGAATTTTGTAATGTCTTTTTCAGGATCCAGTGAAAGATGGTGAGGCTAAGATCAAGGCCGACTATGCACAACTTCTTGAAGATATGCAGAATGCATTCCGTAGCCTTGAGGATTAGAACTGTGATTTTTTCCCCCTCCTTTTCCTGAGCAAGTTCATAAGTGTGCATTTTCCAAAATTTCTCATCTCAAACCCTTTGCTTCTTTATTGTGCAGCTTTGAGATTAGTGCCTATGTGTGTTATCATTTGTTTCTGTTTATTTGACAAGTCTTACATAAAGCAAACATTCCTTTGTACAAGTGTTTGAAGGACCTCCCTGATCCTTTATCTGAAGTGGTGAATGTAGTAAATATGATATACAATGACTACACTACTGTAAACTTATATGTACGGTGACATCCCTCCTTGTCCTTGGTTTGCCCTTTCCTCCTCATCATTAAATTGTAAACAGGACTACTGCATGTATTCTCTTTGCAATGGATTTGGAATGGAAGGCCAGATTTCCATACATTTTTTTTGGCAGGTACTCTGTGAAATGATTCAGTATCTAATGGGAAGGTTATTTGTGACTTAACATTTTGCTAAGTAACTATCTTGTTTCTTGTTTTAAACATGAATGTTTCTTATTCCCTCCAGTATAAATCAGGAATATTTATGGGAAACTGTTGGGAACCTACTGTTTTCAAAACAGGCCTTTGTGGGGCTCAGCACAATATATGAATCAGTACCCTCTTAAAAAGTGAAAAAAGGAACCAGCAGTCACACTTAGATTTACAGCATCTTGTTAAAATATGTTTTATTTCACTAGGAAAAATTTAGTAGCAAGGACTAGTATTTCACTCCATTACTTGGAAATTATTTTTTTAAAAATTATGCTTAGAGCAAGCATCAAAAAATTGATCCATACTCTTTCTTTTCCTCAAACATCTTAGAAGCCTAAACTTCTCAGAATCATGCGGTAGTGGGATGGGTAGTAAAATGTCACCAAGAAGATATTTAGTAGTAGTTGAAGGTTGTTTTACCTTTAAGGATCAGTTGGGCTATAGTGATTCTTAGGTATGAGTGGCATTATGTTTTTACAAGATAATGACAATTTGTCACTTTTTTTGCGTGTTCCTTTGTTGAATTTTTGAACAACCACTTTCCCAATTAAAGAAACTCCTTCAGGGCCAGGTATGATGGCGCATGCCTGTAAGTGGGAGCCTAGGAAGCCACAGCCAGGGCTAGGGTTCATGGTTTGAGTCCCATCGGGGGCACTTAGCAAGACCTAGTTCCAAAAAAATATAGCTGGGTGTGGTGGTGTGCACCTATAATCCCAGCTACCTGGGAAGTTGAGGCTGGGGATTGCTGGAGTCTGTGGTATATCGGGCAACATGAGCCTGCAATTCCACAGGCAAAATTAGCTAGACATAGTCTCAAAATGAAAGAAAGAAAGAAAAAAGAAACTCCTTCAGTTTTTGATACATTGGTTCAAAAGATTTCTCTGAATATCTATAGCCTTGGCAACATACAGTTTCTATTCTGTTTTCAAGTATCAAATTGAATCTTGTATCTGCTAATAACAGAAGCTGGGTTCCGTGGGGGATAGCTCATTTCCCTCCTTTTAAGTATATGCTTTAAAACAATTTCTATGTTGTGTAAGAAGGCACACTGCAGAACAGCTCTGAGAGCAACAGTTTCCCATTAACTCTTTCTAGCCAATAGTGCTGGCACCATTGCTCCCTCCTGGGAAAGAGGAACGGGTATGTGAACATGTCTGATGATCTTAAATACCCAAATGTAATAGCATAAATAGAGTATTTATTTTATCCCTCAAATATGTTGTTATTTAAAATTTTAGGTAATGTGTTTCTTTTGGTCTGTTATGGTCAATCAGTACTGTCAAGTACTTTACCATCTATTAAAGATGAAGTCAGTAGGGAATTCAGTTATTGTTTGTTTAAACCCTTGCAGTTTGCATGTTCTTTTTTAACCTTTCTGAATGTTGGAAGATAAGAATTATGCAATGATTTGTTGAGATGTGGACTTAATGGTGCTGCTTTCATCAGTTTGCTTCCAGTGTGGCTTCCTACCCGGAAGCCCTAGGACCAGCGGAAATTAAAAAAATTTCGAAAGCTTTCTGTTCCTACCTGAACCCTACCAGCAAAGTAGGATTGTTAGTAATGAATGATATGATAAAGTTTGACCAAGTTTGTTGTTTGTTGTTTTGAATTTGCATTGTACATTCTCACTCCTTTTTAAGAATGTTGCTGTGTGGGTATGAAGATACTAGAGAAATTCTGCTCAGACATTCATAATAAATGTCCTTTTCACCTATTTGTTGTAAAATTTCAGACTGGTCACTGATCATATTTCTTTAGTGAGAATGTGGTAAAATTACAGCAATCTTTTAAAAAGATGATGCAGTTCTATATTTATTGTGCTGTGCCTGGTCCTAAGTGGAGCCAGTTAAATAAGTTTCATATGTATTTTTCCAGTGTTAAATCTCACATTGTACCCTTTGGAAATTTCCTTCCATCCTGAAGAATGAATAGGAGAGGCTATATATATTGCCTCTTATCCTTGAGATTTCACTATCTTTATGTTAAAAGTTGTGTATAATTGTTAAAATCTATGAAAAAATAAAAAAGTGAATTTAAATTAACATTTTTCCTTTTTGTGTGCATGGCAAGATCTGCTAAAAAACATGCTGCCTTGTATTTTTACTTATTTTCAATATGATTACTCAGACAGCTGAAAAACCATCACTCTACAAAATAAGGAAACATATGTAAAAGGATCTGGAGATTTTGAAAGTTTTTTTTTAACAGAGAATATACACACCAATTATCATTATAAGTAGACTAGATGTGGGGTTTAATGCTCCTGAAAGTTAAGTAGCATCCTGGATTGAAGGATGTTTTGACTATGTGTACTATGGTTGGAAAATAACAACTGCCACACCAGCATTTACTGAAGCAAACAAAGTGTAGATTTAATGAAGCCAAAGTAGGAGGGGGTCCAAGGGAAGAAGCCCATCCTAGCTGGTGATTACATACTGTGAGATTTCCCATTGCCCAGTGTGTTAGACAGTTTCTAGCTGCCAGCTGATCGGGAAATTTTGTTCAGTGTTGTTTTTATTCTCTAATTGCCCTATAACTGGATCTTGCCCTGGATGGTGGTAAGCTCTGCAAACACCTTTGTTTTTCTGGACATTGCTTTGTCTAGAATCATTGTTCAGGATCTGGCTCTTTCCCAGCCTCTTAGTTCCCAGCCTCTTAGTCTCAATATGATAGGAGAATTTGAAGGTATACATCTGTAGGGTAAATGATTTTGTCAGACTTTTTCCTCAATTGTACTGTATAACCAGCACCTGGGATATTGCATCTTTCCCATGATTTCATGGCCCAGTGGATGTGTATATACCAAAGTGCACATCTGAGCCAAGGAGAGGATAAAGGAGCATAGAGAACGCACATACATATAAGCACCAGAGAGCAAGAGAAGGCGAAAACACCAGATAGCCAGCCCAGAGAGTGAAGATTTCTGGGAGACTTTCTGACTCCTGCACCCCCATTCCCCATCTCCCCTGCTCCCTGCCTGCCTTGTGTCTGTGTAACTGCTCAAACTCATAAAGATTGGTGAGCTTGATGCCTGATGCCGCCCTGACAACTGGCAATGGAAAATCTAGTTGTCTAGATTTCTAGCGTCTGTGTGCAGGGTTAGAAAACCAAATTCCACCCGCCAGCAGGCAGCCATAGGGTGGCCTGCATGCCCAGGGTCCTGGGCCATCAGAGCTCCTTTGCCAACGGGGAGCCAAGGCTGCGTGGAACTCAGGTAGGCCCCCTGTGCCTAGAGAGCCTGGGAGTGGTGCCCAGGTGGGGTTTTAGCCCCACCCACCAATGGATGGTTGCACTGGGCAGCCATCTGCAGCCTGCATGGGTCGAGGAATGGTTTAGCCAAGCCCCTACCCCAAGGGAGATTGGGACTGCACCTGCCCAGCCATCCAGGACCTGTGGGTGGGGGGTGGGGGGAACACCCCTTCTATCTCACTCTCCAGCTAATCTTCAGGAGGAGGAAGAACTGGACACAGGAGATGGAATACCAAGGGAACCAGTGCATGCGAGACTAAAGAAACAACTGTGGAAACAGGATGTCATGAATCCACACCTACATGCTCACTGGGTCTGGAAGAGCCAAGACCTCATTTCTGAGATGCCATCAGGAGACCAAGGCGCCCCCCCACACACACACCAGAGAGAGGAAGGCCAAGGAGTGGGGGCATCGGCCCCACAGCAAAGCTGCAAACTGAGACAGAGGAGAAGATCTACATTCACAGAGGCCTGTATCCACAGAGAAACATGTTCACTGACACTGACTGGGGGTGAGGCCCCCTGACCAGACACCAGAACCATATGGTAAAGCAGCAAAACAACACTTGGAGAAGTGTTTGGAGAAGACAACCTGCAACGAGAAAACATGGACAGACCACAAAAAAATTTAGACTGGCTGCCCAATGTGAGGTTAAGACTGAAAACCTACCAGCACGGTTCACCTGTTCCCAAGAACACAGTCCTTCACACAGTTAAAGGACACTGCCACAGGAATGAAAGAGACTAATGGATTTAACATAGATTAGCAAACAACAAAGAGAGGGGTTTTGAGTGAACAGAGGGGGCGCCAGAGGAAAGGGGAGGTATCCCAAAAACCATTTACTGAGGCTGTGAATTAAAGAATAAAAAGAAAACTTAAAAAGAAAACCAAATTTCATCTGATAAATTTGCGGCTCTAATTCATTCTATACTCTATACTCTTCATGAATTGGGCAACATATTAAGTAAGTAGAAAGGCACTATAGAGGAGTTATATAAAATGGAAGATTCTAATAGAGGGTGAGACAAGGAGGTTTTCAGCAAAAGAAAGGATTGTTTCAGATCAGGTTACCTTCCACTAGGGGAACCAGGACTTCTTATATGATAGATTATCTGTCTACTGCTGATCAGGAAATTTCAGACTGATTGGCTAAATATTCCACCATGGGCAACTCTTATGCCTGCCTCTGACTATACAGATACCTCTTTTTCTTTTTAATTTTTTGTTTACATGTTTATGTGTAATATATGTTTATAAATATATTTTACATCTTTGTATTCCCCAGGGTTCTCCCACCACCATATCACCCATGAACCGTGAACCGTCACTTGATCTTTTGTGTCATCCCTTCCGACTTCCCCCCTCCCTCATCTCCCCCCCTCACTATTTGCTTTAGTTCTGTTGTCAGGTTGTTAGTTTTGACTTTTTCTTGACCTTTTTTTTTTCTCCCTATATCCCACCTATTAGTGAGAACATCTAGTTTTGTCTTTTTCTGTCTGGCTTATTTCTTCCAGTATGATTCCTTCTAGGTCCATCCATGATCCAACAATTCCACTACTGGAAATCTACCCAAAGGATACCAAAAGACTAATTTAAAAGGATACCTGTACTTGGATGTTTATTGCTGCACTATTTTCAAAAGCCAGGATTTGGAACCAACCCATTTCTCAAAACTGACAAATGGATGAAAAAGTTATGGAGTATTATTCAGCAATCGAGACAAATTTGATGCATTTAAGATACCTCTTTTTCTCCTTTTCCTATGAAACCTGTCCTATATAATATATATTTAAATAAAATTCCACTGCTGGGAGAGGTTGAAACCTAACTTAGTTGTTAGGTTGGTTTGATGCCAGAGGACTTAGTACAAGTGATTTCACTTTGGAGCTGCTATCTCCTTCTTAATAGCACTTAATCAATTCTGTGCTGTGCATATTTCTCATATATATTCTTTCCAAACTGAATCAAGGAATACTAATTAAATCTGAGATAAAATAACCTTAGGAAATAAAGGGTAAAAATGACTAGACAGTTTGGGCATGGTGGCGCGTGCCTGTAATCCCACCAGGCTAAGGATCACTTGATTCCACAGGTTCAAGACAACCCTGGGCAACATAATGAGACCTAGTCTTCAAAAAAAAAAAAAAAAAAAGACTAGATAAAGTGGCCATGGCAGTGGAATAACTTGCTTCTTTTAAGAAGGAAAATAATTAGCAGACTTAGAATTTAAGATCATGATTCTAGAAATAATCATTTTCACCAAAATCACATAGAAGTCTTTAAATAAGGGAATGTTTTATCCCAATCTGGAAAAGTTCACCATTGGTTTAAGCAGCTTACAAGAATTTTGGAGCCCTCAGCACCATCTTCACAGGTTTTTTAATAGTGAACAGGGGAAACGAGCTGGCAAGGAAACAGCAACTTGTACTCCCCCACACCTCAGGGTGACACCATCCTTCTATCCCTGCCCTCCTAGGCCCAGTGCGTATAATCATGAGGAGGCTCCAATACTGCGTGCAGATGCTGATCGTAGGGGCTAGTGACGAAAGGGTATGAACCCTGGAAACTACCCCTCAGGGAAGAACAAGAATATCAGTAATAAGAAATAGCTCACAATGGACATGTATCCAAAATAGAAAGAACTCATGCAGATAAAAACAAAGAATGACAAAGATTTTAATAGTTAAATGTATTAAAATGTGAAGAGGCAACTTATAAAATGGTCAATTAATATATAAAAAAGATTTTTAGCTTCTAGTCAATAGGGTTAAATGCATATTAATATTAGAATGATACCTTTTCATAGTTACTAGAAAAACTGAAAAAGGACACAGCACTTGTATTGATGAGAAAATCATACATTTTGGTGGAAGCATAAGTTTGTGCTACTTTAGAAAGCAATGATGACAGTATCCACCAAGTTCCCTTTTGCACAGCAATTAGCATGTAATGGGAGGAATCTGACAACAATTTTTCAAGAAATCTGTTGGAGGAAGAGAAATGTTAGCTAGAAAGTAAAGGAAGATGGAAGAATTAGTGTGACTATCCAATTTAGGGTCTGAATTGCCCCTTACTTATTTTCTGAATGGCTGTGGCTAGCAGTCTTATTTTGTTGTCTTTTGGAGAGGTATCTTAGATGGCAAGACCACTGTGCCACAATATTCCTGATTCTCAGGTCAGGTGGGTAAGTTTGTTTTAACTTTGTTTTATTTTGCAAAACAGAGAGGGTCCTACTGCACAGTGGCACAGGAACCCATTCCCTATGACTATACCAAAAGAAATGCATAGATGTTTACCACAAGACATAAACCAGAATGTTCACAACACTGTTTATAGTAGTCCCAAACTGAAAACTACCTAAGTGGTAGTTTGGAAGGATAAGTAAACTGTAGTATATAACCACATGTTGAGATATGATAATGACAGTTAATGCAACAACATTAACTGTCATTAACAGTTGGCTAGTCAACAGTTGGCTAGTCAATGATTCATTGCAGCCTGACATGGAGTCCTCTTAGACCTAGGAAGACATTGATGGGTGACCATCAATCTCACATTAATCTCACGGTGTTTAAAGAAATCAAGCAAAGTAATATGTATTGTATTAGTCCATGTCGTAGAACCATCCCAATCCAAGTAGCTTCATCATCAGTTGTAGCAGATAAAGAATGTTGGAGCCCTTGAAATTATGCTTTAAAGATTTTAATAATGAATAGCAAAGAAATAATCACTTAAGTTTTTTCTCTCAAATTCTCTCTCCTTTCTCCTCCATTGTGCTCTGTCCACATGCTCTCTTCTTTAAGAAGCATCAAGTCTCAATTCCTATATCTCATCCTGTAACTCATGGACTCTGTATCACTCAGTATGGACTCTCACAAAGCTGTGAGAAACAGCCATCTCACAGTTCCTGTTGGCTGGCCATTGATAGGGATGTGTCTACTGGGAGGATACTGACCACTGGGTACCACCTGCTTATGGTTGGTCATCCATCAATGTCTTCTTAGGTCTCGAGGGCCCTATATTGGGCTGCATCAAAACATTTCCCCCTCCCTCCCTCTTTTTCTTCCTTCCTTCCTCCCTCCCTCCCTCCCTTTCTCTCTCTCTTTCTGTCTCTCTGTCTCTCTCTGTCTCTCTCTCTCCCCATCTCCCTCTTTCTCTCATACTCTACTTTCCATGCCTCATGCTCTCCTATTATGTACTAGTCACCCAGGGTGATGCCACCCTTTTATCTTCTCCCCCTAGGCCCAGTCACATACACAATCATGACCACAGGTGTTCATAAGGGCTGAAGGCAGAGGGAAAAACCCTGAAAAACTCATGTACCCTCCACTTATATGGGACTTAAAAACATAAACCTAATATAGTATTTCAAGTGAGCATGGTAGTGCTCCATGGTGTGTTAACAACAAAAGGATTGCAGTTGGGGCTTTTTCTGGGGTATTGCTAATATTCTGATTCTTGACATGGTCTTACATGGTATGTTCATTTTTTATAAAACTTCACAAATATGATTCAAGCATTTTAAAAAATGTATGTTATACCTAAATAAGTTAACACAAAAACAATGATTACACTAATGGATTCCTATTTACTTAACATAATTTTACATTATGAAATGTATAGGGATGGTTTTTAAATGCTTTAAGATTGTACCTAGAAATAAGTAACATTTTTCATAATTTGAATTTTTCAATTCAGAAACTTTCAGTTCTCTTTGCAACCAATAATTTATTTTGTCAGACAGCTGATCAAGATTTGGGGAATAATTTGTTCTTATTTTGTCAGACTGCTGATCAGGATTTGGGGAATAATCTGGAGCAGAGTGAAGCTAACTAGACCACACAAAATGTGGAAGCTGTTGGCATATTAGTAGTGTATTGTCAGTCACATACAAATATGTGTTCAGATATCTATGACTACATATCACAGCCTCAAAGCAGCAATGGATGGTTATTAAAAGCAAGTCTGATGTTTAAAATAATGATATACGATTTAATTAGCTGCTTCTAAAACTTGTCTGAAAATTAAAAAACACAGAGCACATATGTTAACATATGGCCAATATTACCTATTCCCAGGCTCTGCTGAATTGAAATCTACATTCTGGGGGGGTGGGGGGGAGAATCAATTTAACAAATATGCTACACAATTCTGAGCATTTGTGATGCAAGATCTTTATTCCATGCTTACATCTCTTTATAGTGACCCTGAACAGTGCTCTTCTGATTCACATCTATTCTAACTAACTTAGATTCAGAGTAGTTTAGTAGTAGAGTTTTCCTAAATCATGAAATTTAATGGTAATTATTATTATACCTATGGATTTCAAATGGAGTTCATTGCAGTAGTTTCAGATATTTACTGAGTGGACTAGTACTCAGTAAATTGTATCCAGTTTCTTACAAGCAGAAAACTTTAAAAGGAATAAAAATTCTGCAACATATTTTAATTCTATCATAAATAGGCTGTTTGTGACTATAATTATAAAAAACTAATTTAATTCCATTTTCTAAAAACAGCATTTGTCCCACAATTCCAAATTCCTTTTTCTTTAATCTATTAGGTCAATTTTTATGTGATTTAATCATTACCTGAATACCTTTTGTTTCATCACAACTCTTAAATAACAAGCACATTTACTTGACGACTTAAAATTGTACCAAAAGTGTGGACAGCTTTTATAAAAGGCAAATTGCCATCAATAAATGTATGACTTTTATTTTTAAATTGCAAGCTTTATTTAAAGTCTTTATAAAGACATGCTGACACTTGTCCAAAAAAATAAATAAGTAAATTTAGGACAGTGCTAGCATTTCTTCAACTATGGTGTTCCAACTTTTTTTTTTTTTTTGTAAACAGATGCTGACATGGAGATGGGGCTAAAGTTGATCATTAGGAATTAACACTTGAGAAAGGAAGGGAACAGAAAGGAGGAAAGGACACAGAGAAAATAAAAATAAAAGGCAGGCCTATAAGGCTTTGGATACTCTTGTGGGGAAGCTCTAGAGCAAATACTGCCCATCAGAGCTTCATATACATGAAGCTGAGTGGTCAGACCCCAGCTCCCAGCTTTCAGTCTCCAGATTCAGGGTCCCCCATGAGGCTATGACCTGAGGTTAAGTGACTGTCAGCATCTGCACACCTAGAAAGAACTGACAGCTGATAGTTGTCCCCAGGTCACAATCCTGGCAGTGGGGTGACACACTTTCCTTTCTGGGGGATCCGCACAGTACTGCTGTGTGTGTCCTTAAGATGGTTTTTAGAAGAAAGATAGGTGAAGAGTACACATTTTAATCTTAGAGGTAAACACATAATGCATACCCAAAATTTCAAGAATTAATTTATCTGATGAGGATGCAAATTCATAAATATTTTAGTCATTTTGAAAGAAAAAATTAAGTAAAAGAAATTATAGGCAATAAAAAGACATAACAAAAATCATATAGCTAGTCTTCATACCAGAAATTTTAGCAGCTCTGTAAGTTAAAAGATAGGATGATAGTTTTAATGCCTGTTAAATTATAAGTACTTATTTCATATTTTTAAAAGAATCCCAAGTTTAACTTGTCCTGATTTCTTTTAGAAAGTCATCATCAAATACAATAATATTCATGAAGTGTCTAATTCAAAAATAATAACATATTTTTGACATTTTAATCTTGTGACTATTACATAGTAAAAAAAAAGGAAAAAATTTAAATTTAAATAAATAGAATAGACTGACAAGACACCCTTTCAAATGTATGTATATTTTTTCTATAGCAGCATCTACTGGTATTTGATTAGAATACTGCCAAGTATGCTTGAGATTTAACTTGTACTATGCTTTTTTGCGATAACTATTATTAAATCTCTCTTCTCTATAGAACTGCTCAAGCAATAAATAACACACTTGCAAATATACTTTTATAGCTACATTATTACTTTATGATGTCTCTTGGACTTCCCAAAGGAATTTTTGCATTGCTTACACTTTACCCTAAATTCTTTGACCAACTTATTTGAACCTTCCATTCATTAGGTCATAACTTTAGTTACAATTCTTTCCCTATTTAAAAAAAAAAAGAGGCATATGCCATAAACAAGAATCATTTATAGCATATCCTCAAAATTTATTTTCATAAGATTAAATTAATCTTAGAAATTTTGTAAACAGAAACACAGTTTATTGGTCTATATATTCAGCAGAAACAAAAAGATGGCTTCATTTTACAGCAAATTGGATTGAGATATAAACAATATTGATTTAAGTGTTACATATTGAAGATTTCTTAATTATACTTACTCCATAACTTAGTTCATAACTTATTCCATAAATTTGGTATCAGCCAGAAAAAAGATACACTTGCTATTTTGAAAAAGAACTCCTGAATTACAGCTACATAATATGTCTAACTGAATATATGGAGATAGTGTATATCTTTCTAGAGCTTTGAAACAGTTGTCATTTCTACCGCTACTGTGTTCTGAGAATTTTGCACCACCAAGGATATGAAGTCACCAACTACCTCTTTCCCAGTAACTCCTCATACTTAATCTCAGGAACAAAATGTCATGATGGGTAAGAGTTTAAGCTCTTAGATTAGTCTGTCCAGGTTCAAATCCCAGCTCTATTATTATCTGTCTGACTTTGGACTATCAACTTAACCCCTCAGTTTTCTTATCTATCAGACAGGATGATAAAAATATCTACCTATTTTAGTTAGAATTAAGTTCAGTTTTAATGACAGAAATCCAAAGTAATGAATTTAGAGTAAGGTTGAAGTTTACTTTTTTTACATAATTGTAAGCATCCCTCTACTGTCAGGTGGGTGAATGATCTTCAGGTACCCAAGTTTGTACTTCATTCTCAACATGACTTCCATCTCCTAGGTGACTGTCATAAACTCATGGAACATACCCTAACCACCACCATCTTCTGTTCCAGGATCTGAATCTAGATGCTAATTTTCCACGAAAAGCATATTTTATTTATTTATTTTTGAGACTAGGTCTCTCTATTTTTGCCCATGGAACCACAAGCTCACGTTGCCCGGGATACCACAGACCCAAGCAATCCCGAGCCTCAGCTTTCCAGGTAGCTGGGATTACAGGCGCTCACCACCACGCCCAGATATTTTTTTTGGAGACTAGGTTTCGCTATGTGCCCCTCGGTGGGACTCAAACCGTGATCCCTGGCCCCGGTCGCTGTTTCCTAGGCTGCTGCTTACAGGCATGTGCCACCATGCCCGGCTGCATATTTTATTCTTAATTTCAGCATTGAGTGATCTAAGATATTTATTAATATTAGTGTTTTCTTTGTTTTCAACTAACAGCTACACAAAAAGCACTATATATTTTACAATTTATGTATTTTTAGCATTGAATTCAAATCACAACGAACACAATTCTTATCTTTACTAGGGAGAACACTTATTCATGAATCATAACTGCTAACTTGTTAATAATCTCACTAGAGATTTCTAAAGAAAGCCACCTCAATAGCCAGTTAGATTCAATAAAATAAATAATATATTTCTAAAAATATGTCTAATTTTCAGGAAAAATATATAATATGAAGAAAAACATTGACTCAACTTGTTTCATGATCTCTAAATCTAATTATACAGTCAACAATCTACTAAAAATATTGAAAAATTTAAAAGCAGAGAATTTTTACTTAATAAAGCAATGCTAGAATTGTGAGGTTAATAGATACCACTAAGGGAAAGGAGAGGTGAGGAGTATGACAGATGGTTGGTCACTTTAGATATGTTTATTATTCAACACCATAGGCTATAGTGCTTACTTTGAATAATATAAGGCACCCCCCCCTTTTCAGAAATTGATTCAAGGTGGATTTAAATAATTCACAGTTTAATGAAACCTGAATCTAGAAACCCAAGACCTTTAGCAAATGACTAAAGACTCTCTCATCTTACACTTCTCCCTTATTACCTCAATGTTAGCTGCTACTGACAGGTACCCTTAACTCTTACCAGTCTCTAAAGTTTGTTTTGTCTCATCTACAATGTTTAGGAAATATTACCCCTTTCTCTAGCTTAAGTCTCCTTTTCTCTATTGGCTCTTTCCACTTAGGTTAAAAAGATATTCTAATCATATGCATTCTACAAAAGCTATTTATGTCAATTCAAATTTAATGAGCAACACTTAAAAGTATTACATTTGTTAACTGTTAATTTCTTATTTACTTAAAAATACTGGAAAATGTATCATGCATACAGAAGAATACATAACATAGCATTTATAAGGATAATTTAAAAAATATGTATGTTCCCACTACTCAGGTTGAGAAGCAGAAAATTCAAGCACCTAGAAGCTCTGTGTTTCTCCTCAAATATATCCATTTCCTATCCCTCCAAAATAAACATTACTCTAACTTTTGTGTTCATTGATCCCTTGTTTTAATTTATAGATTTATGACGCATAAATAGTCCTAATTAATATATTCCTCAGTTGGAAAAAAAAGGGGGAGGGGCGAGGAGTAGAGGGAGAATAGCTTAGAGCAAGCACAGATCTCCTGTGTAAGGAAACGATGGCACTGCCACTAGCAGAGAACGACTTCTAGGGGAAAGAAATTCAAGCGAATTCACAGGCAATGATTTGGCATCAGGATCCCTAAGCATTTTCAAACATCCTCCTTAGGGAAGTCAGTGGGCGGAGTGGGGGTGGAGTGGGGGTGTCCTGGCAAGCACGGGGTCGCCATAGTTGGGACAAATGGTGCAGAGGCTGAACTTGTAGCAAAATCGGGGTCAGAGGGTGTATGACTCCGTTTCTGTTTATAAACCTCCTGGGCTAACACCTGCTCTCAGGAGTCATTCAGAGCGGGGCAGTTTCCGCAGGTTTCAGGCAGGAACAAACTTAGCTAAATCTGCACAGATGTAGTGACTCACTATGGGACAGCAACACTGGAAAAAAATGATAAAACTGAGAGTTTTATTTTCCAAGAATTGGTGCCAAAACCAGTCATACTAAACCTTTGAAAAATTTGAAAGAATCGCTTCTCGGCCATTTGGCTAAGATCAAGTGAAAAATTTGAAAGAGTAAAGTTGAAACGCCTTAAAACTCTGGTGGTAGGCTGGGCATGGTGGCGCATGTCTGTAAGCGGCAGCCTAGAAAGCCGCAGCTGGGGCCAGGGATGGCAGTTGGAGTCCCGCCGGGGGCACGTATGGGGCACGTAGCAAGACCTAGCGAGACCTAGTTCCAAAAAAATAGCTGAGCGTGGTGGCGTGCGCCTGTAATCCCAGCTACCTGGGAAGCTGAGGCTGGGAAGATTGCGTGCGTCTGTGGTACCCCGGACAACGTGAGCCTGTGGGCAAAAATTGCGAGACCTAGTTTAAAAAACAGCAACAACAACAACAAAAAACTCCGGTGGTAAAATGTAGATTAGAGCAATACTTTCAGAAGATTTCACTAAGTCAAAGGGCAAAAAGTGGCATACCATCACTTTTTTGGTTTTTCTTTTTGGTCTGGCCTATGGAGGCTCAGTGGGAAGGAATAAAGAGGTGCCCCCAGGTGTATGTGCTCCTGGAAGTACCCATATCTATTTCCTCTGTACTCATATCTTGACCACAACTGTCTGCCTCAAAGTCAATGTGATGGTTAACATCACTTGACATTACACTTGCCTTTATCATAGAATACCCAAATATTTGGCCAAACATTATTTCTGTGTGTCTGTGAGGGTGTTTTCAGATGAGCTCAGCATTGGTATTTGCAGAGCAAGTAAGGCTATGTGAAAAAGAGTTTGCTATAGGTTTTGTGTTAGGTGATTTGGGGGGAGGATACAAGAAATGAGGCATATTGACCTAATTTTCTCTACTCTTCCCCCTTGCTTACTTACCTCTGTCCATGCTGTTCTCCCTTGTTGCTCCTCAAATAGACCAGGTTAGTCCAAACTCAAACCCTCAGAACTTTGAACTCTGATATCTCACATCTGGGTTAAGAACACCCTTATTTAAGATATCTGTGGGGTCTTCACTGTATTTATGCATGAGGGAACAATGTCTTTTCAGTGACCCACCATGACTTCCTTAGTCAAAAATCTTTATTTTCTTGCTTTGCCTTCACAGTTATTATCACCATCCAATATACTATATAACTTTAAAACTTCTTATTTCAATACCATGGTGCACAGACATCACCATTAAGACATATCACAGTTCATGAATATAGTACCAATTTTGCCACTGATAAAACAGAAATAAATTAACTTGTATTCAAATTTAGCCCTGGAACAACCTCAATCTCCTATTTTAAATAAATGCCTATCTTGGTTTCTATAATTTAAGTTCTGGAAATTTAAGTTAGTAATTCTGCTAAATCCAAATATTGTGCCTTTTAGAGAACAGGCTCTTCAGAAACCTGCCTGAGACATATAATGGCTTTGTAAGTTTTCACCAAGCAAATATAATTTACTTAATACCACTCACATTTTATTTTCTCAAAGTTTATTTTCTATCACTTCACAAGTATTAAACATGATAGTGAAAATGTTCTGGTGAGGCCCGGCACGGTGGCTCTTGCTTGTAAGCTTCAACCTATGAAGCGGCCGGGGCTAGGGATCGCGGTTCGAGTCCCGCTTGGGGCCCGTAGTGAGACCTAGTTCCAAAAAAAATAGCTGTGCGTGGTGACGTGCGCCTGTCAGCCCAGCTACCTGGGAAGCTGAGGCTGGGGATTGCTTGAGTCTGTGGTACCCCGGGCAACAAGAGCCTGCAGTTCCACAGGCAAAAATAGCAAGACCTAGTCTCAAAAAAAAAAAAAAAAAAAGTTCTGGTGAATGAAAGACTATTTCTTCAGTGTAGATTTCCAGAAAATGACTTATAAGTGCCACTTTATATCACACTGTTGCGATAAAACAATGGCTTCTCACTTAAAATATGCAGTTCTTTGATTATCACATATTTAAGAGAAAATACTAATTAAAAATTACTCATTGCTAGAGGCTGTGTTATTTTATATTTACATAGATAATCATGTTTGAGACCATTATTACTTAGTACTTGTGATGGACTAAATGGATCCCCCTAAACTGTTATGTTGAAGCCCTAACCTCCAATATGGAATAAGGAAGTAATTACAATTAGTTGAGTTCATAAAGTTGGGGTCCTGAGCCAAGACAGTAATGTCATTATAAGAAGAGACACTGAAGTGGAGAAATGCTTACAGGGGAATAGGGATTATGATCAGACATAGCCAGACCCTTCTCCAGCACATACAGTAGATTATAGTGGCGTGTAGGGTTAAATTCTTGCCTTGAAGTAGAGCTCCCAACATCCTTGTTCAACTGTTTGTTACACTCAGGAGAGGGGTGGAGAAACCAGCAGATAACACTCTATGACTCACATCTTTGCCAGCTTGGACATAAAAAATGCTCTCCCCTGAAGATTGGCACTGTTCTCTGTCCTGATGCTGTGCCAGGGAGGGACAGTCACAGCCAGTTATTAGGCTCATTGTTAATTAGACCTGAAACCTGGGCCTGTGTCTAGGGGGTACATTACAACAACACCAGAGAACATGCCATGTGAGGACATAGCAAGAAGGCACCATGTAAAAGGCAAGAAGAAAGTTTTCATCAAAGCCAAATCAGCTGGAATCTTGATGTTGAACTTCTAGCCTCCAGAACTGTGAGAAAATAAATTTCTGATGCTTAAGCCACTTGTCTGTGGCATATTTTATGGTCATTCAAGTAATGTAATACAATAGTGTTGCTATCTCTATATAATATATGAGGACCTAGGCAACAAGAGATGACATGCTTCACCAAATTTCACTGGGGAGCCAAAATTCGAACCCTAGTTTTTCCTTCAGTATCAACTGTTTGTTTTTCTCAGTCAATAGAATGATCTACCTATGTCCTTTGTTCATTTTATCTATGAAGGCTCCTATTTTTTAAAATTACTATTATTGAAAAAATTACTGTTACTGAATTTTGAGTTGATAGAATCATTTAAGCATAAATTTAATAAGAACATTTCCCCAACATAACCAAAGAAGAGTTTCCATAAATATTGTCCACAAGTATTTCCAAATTGATCTCTAAATCAGTAATTACACTATCTAATTATCACCTCTAATATACATTGCATGTTCAATCTTACCATTTGTTCTTCTTACTGTAGTAGAATGTCTTCCTACTGCTGTTTTCGTGGGAACCAGGATCTGTAACATCAGTAATTTTTTGTCAACCCTTTATTTGAAGTCTGCAACTCAGTTCTCATTTGTGTACATTGTAGTAAAGCATGTATTGCAAGAGGGAGTTGCTTTGAGAGTAGTTACTCAAAGCTTGAGCCATTTCACGGTGGGCACAGGGTCTCATGTTGAGGGGCAGGTGAAAACATGGTATCCGTGGTCAAGACTGGCCTCCACACTAAAAAACTGTCATCCTTCTGAGTTAGTCAAAGGCTGGCATTCTCAACTGACGCCAGAGGGCGCAAGGCACCCCAGCAGGAGCTAAGGTGGCTCTCCGAAGGCGGGCAGGGAGGCGCGCCGGGCCTAGAGCCTGCAGCGCGCGGAGGTGGGCGCGGGGTCGCGCCTGGCCGCCGGGTCCCCTTCGGGACGCGCGTGCGCGGTGCCGCGGCGACGAAGAGAGCCGCGATGGAGGGCGCTCTGACTGCCAGCCAGGTAAGCGGTGCCTGGCTGGGGCGGGTTCCCGAGTGGTGGCTTACCTGACAAACTTCTCATCACGGTTGTTTGCGCTCTCTCGGATTAATGATAATTAATTCTTCCCTTCCCTTTTCTGGGAGCCTTGGAGTAACTTGGAAAGTTGTTACCGAGGAAACGGTTTCTTGTGCTTTCTTCGAAGCCTTTCCCGGTAGGGCGTGGTGGGGGCGTCTGTTTTTCCGTGGGCGTTAGAATTTGGTCCCGAAACGTCCTGGGCCCGGCGTCCAAGCCCCAGGGCCCGTCCAACCCAATCAGGCTCGGTTGTGGTGAGTCTAACCCTCCAGCTATCACGTCTATCCATTCTCATCCCTTCCTTTAACTATTAGCCTGTGACTAAGGGCCCCGAACTCTAGATAGTTAAAAATCACTGTGTTGTTCGCCTAGGTTTTGGTTTCAAGTCGTTTTGTTATTTGTTTACTACCCGATTTGGTAAAACGGAAGAACTTACGAATCTTTTCGGGGGATTGTCCTTCTTCTGTTGCAGGGTACCCACACAGCGGAACACTATCCTCTTTACGTTTCCTTTGGTTGTGTGTAGGTGTTTTACTTTCAGGGTAGTGCAATCAGTGCTTTGCCTTTTTACTTGAACAGCATTGTATATTTTACAAAAGGATAGAGACACTCAAATCATTATCGAATGAACAGATGAATGAGTGGATCACAACTGACCTTCCAGCTACTGTATTTACGTATTCATCCAAGGGCAGATTGAGAGTAGGCACCGCACTATGTAGTTAGATCTGTGACAGCTGAGTCTGTACTGAACCTGAACAGACATCCTTCTCCTTGTCATTATTCTCTAAACAATACTGTATAACAGTTTACATAGCGTTTGCTTTGTATTAGGTATTATAAATAAACTAGAGAAGATTTAAAGTATAGGGATGATGTGCCCAGGCTATCTGCAAATGTGACATTTTCTGTAAATGACTTGAGCGCCCACAGATTTGGGTGTGGAATGGGGTGGGGGAATCCTGGAACCAATTCCTGTGAATATGGAGGGACAACAGTATTTCAACTAATTCTCAAAACACTGCTACGAAATAGGTAAAATAGATCATGAGCCCGATCAGTCATTGACCTATGTCTTGTCAGGGTGTCTGGGAGAAGATGATGAGAACATAGACATGTTACCTGCGCCCAGTAAGTTTATTGTCAAGAGAAAAGATTATCCCTACTGTAGATTCGAGGAAACAAATTTAGTAGGATTGAGTTACCACCATTGACCACATTGAAGTTAGAGAGGTAAGAGTATGTTATAGACACTCTACAAAGCAAGAATAAAGCCCTTCTCAGAATCTGATTTGATTTTAGAGGTGATAATCACATACGTGTGTACAGGCACACCATATGAAGATATATTATATATGTTAGTTTGTTATCTATATAATCAAAAGGGAAGAGCAGGATAGCCTTCTCAAGGTAACCCAAATGACTTCAAAGATCCTGGAAAGGAAACTGGCTTTGGGTTTTTATTGGAATTAGGGGATGAAGACAGGATGAGCTTCTTGTGTGTGAACAGGACTTGCTTGGCTGGACCCTCCACCCAGCCAAAGGAAAATACCCGTCTTTTAAATTTAATTAATTAATTAATTTACTAGCATGTCCATCTGAGGGATAGAAAGAGGAGGAAGGAAGGGTGAAGCTTAAAAACTGTCAGCAGGCAAATAAACAAAAGGATGAAACTTTTTTACAGTTTATCCTCTTTGATTTATGACTAAACTGTTCCAATTTTATTTAATTAAATTTGAACTTCAGTAAGCCATATAATCTGAAGCCAGTAAGGAAGATAAATGCTATGTTCAAGATGTGTATTTGAGAAATGAGTACCTTGGTTACTGTTAAATCTGGAATTCTGAAGAGAGAGGAATTTCTTGGTGAGAACTTTTATTGTAGTTTTATATGTAGAGACATGTTGTCACCTTTTCAGACATTTTGAGTATCTGTGAAGCAAGAAAGTTCCAGAGTTCTTTCCCACAACAGATAATTCTTGATATTCTTTAGGCAGTTGGCCCGCGAGTTTATAAAAATGTGTAGATGGAGTCAGAGCTAGCTGGAACATTCAGCATTAAGATGACTGAATGTCACCCAGTTTTCCTGACCCTTTTGTTCTTTCTTTTGTCAGGTACATGGTAGTTATGGGAGCTTCTTTATGAGTAATGGTGATGATGCTGTCCACCAAATAGCAAGTTTGTTCATCAAACTTCAAATGGGAATCTTGAAGTACAGACTCCTATCACTATCCTTTCAGTTGAATCCAGGTGATGCCCCAGGTAGACAAGGGGTCTGGAAGTGAGGTAACCTCTTGTAGTACCATGAGAGAGAAATGAGAGGGAAGACATACCCTCTTGTAGGTACCATTTGCAAGAGGGTTCAAGTTTGATTCTAGCCTGTAATAGGGAGGCCTTGGAGACCGTGCAGAGCTTGCAGGGTGCTATTTCACAACACTGAGGGCAGCTGGATAAAGGGATTTACAGGTTCAGGCTTGTGAGACCCTCTATTTCCAGAAGAGTCCAATATGTTGTCAGTAACTCCTGCTTAAAGGCATGTAGTGTGGGGCTGAGGAGACAGTTTCTTGCATTAGAAGCTTATAGATAATGGCCGGGCACGGTAGCTCGTGCCTGTAAGCTTCAGCCTATGAAGTGGCCAGGGCTTAGGGATCACGGTTCAAGTCCCGCCTGGGGCCCGTAGCGAGACCTAGTTCTAAAAAAATAGCTGGGCGTGGTGGCACGCGCCTGTAATCCCAGCTACCTGGGAAGCTGAGGCTGGTGATTGCTTGAGTCTGCGGTACCCCGGGCAACAAGAGCCTGCGGTTCCACCGGCAAAAATAGTGAGACCTAGTCTAAAAAAAAAAAAAAAAAAAAAAAAAAAAAAAAAAAAAAAAAAAAAAATAGAAGCTTATAGATAATGAATGGACCCAGAAACAACAGGAGTCATGAAGAGGCTACTGAAGGCTCTGTTATCATGAAGAATTGATTCTGTGTGGAGGTAAAGATGGGAAGTGGCACTAATGGGAATATCTGTTATAATTTTGAGAAATTCTAGAATCTTTTTTGAGTGGGGACCCTATTTATTATGTACTGATTTGCAAGTAACAGCATAAATTGACTTAAGAAAAATATTTCCCCCAGAGCCCCCCCAAAAGACCTAAAAGATGTGGGCTTATCTTAATGTTTGGGTGCTAAGAGGATTAATAGCTATTTTTTGACACTGTGAGGGATGGAGGGGCCCTTGATTTACCAAATAATTTAGAGAAGATAGCAGGCCAACACTATGTATGGGGCAATGGCCCATCCCTTTACGTGTGTACCTTTTTGAGTATATATGGATGTCCAGAATGATTATGTCAAAATAATGTTCTCACAGGTGTATGCCATCAAATAATATCAAACCTGTGCTCCTGGAGAAATTGTATACAGTTAAGATTGTGGCTATAAAAGTTGCATGTGATGGCACAATTGTTGAGATACCCTGTGGGTAGCCAGGTAAAGGTATCTTGTGCCCCATAACAGGTGAAGGCAGACTAAAGGGCTTGAAAGAAGCACTCAACAGAAGGTGTTAAGTCCATCTAATTCATACCAAAATATTTGCCAGTTTCTCATTGGATAGAATCAGTGATTTCTATAGTTTTGCTATCAAGCATAGAATAATCAGCTGTGAGACACCATTCATTCTTTCCAAGGCTTAGTAGGCCACGTTGGGCTGTTAAATGCAGAAGGAATAATCACTCTTTCACTAATTAGATTTTTATGTAGTAAGTCTGTTTTTTGAAGGTCCTGTTTTATTTTGCATTGAACTGTACTGATTTAACAGAAAGTTGGAGATGATGATGCATGGGGTTCAACTAAAAAAAAAAGAAACAAAATAACTTTTAAACTCCAAAGGTTAAATTTAAATTGATTGCTCTTTGGATCAAAGTGCCTGATACTTCTACAGGATATTTTACAGCAATGTGTGTTATGACCAGGAGCACGATAGACAAGTAGGGTTCTGGTGGCTAAGGTGAGACATACTTATCTGTTGTTTATTTTATATTGAGTAACTCCCCCCAAATTATCAGGGAATACATTGTTTAAATGTAGTGGGATCTCCAGGGAGAATTGTAGTTTGAACCTAGTATTGATTAAAGTTATGAAGATTCACCAACTGATGGCTTAAAACTTTATGCTGTTGAAGTGCAAAAACGAACCTTATTTTTTGAGGTACAAGTTATTTTAATAAATAACGGATTTCTAACTGGGTTAGCTTGTGAACTTGTTTCTTTTTTGATTTGTTTATTCTTCCCACTTTATCCAGCTTTACTTATTTTGTTATTTCTCTTTTTTGGTGATTAGTGAATTACTCCCGGTGGAGAATGCACCCTTTTTCTTTTCATATTTAAAAATGTCTCCCTCCTAGAAGCTCATCTAAGCCCTGTTAGTGACTTTCCCCATGGATGTGTTCCCATTACAGAGTTTACAAATCTCAAGCACAAGAATCCCAAGCTTAAATGTAGTTAGTGTTATTCCTTTGCTGTGCCCTACTGATGCCCTACTGGGTGCTTTCCCCTGGAACCCAGAGAATCAAGATTGTTGTTAAAAGTGTTGTAGGTGACAAACCCAAAAGAATTTAAGTGTCCTGTTAGGCTATGTTCTATAACAACTGTTACCCTCCCACCCTTCTACCCTACTCCTTTCAATCATCTTTTTTTTTTTAAAAATTTATTTATTTATATATATTTCACATCATTTCAGTCCCTGGGTGTCACCCACCACCTCCCCTTCCCACCCGCTCCAGCTGGTCCCCATTCTCCCCTTGTGCAGTTTCATTTGGTTGACCATATATTAGTGAAACCATTTGGTTTCTGTCCCTTTCTAGCTGGCTCGTTTCTGCTAGAATGATTTCTTCTAGGTACATCCAGGTTTCCATAAATTCATCAAATTTGTCATTTTTAATTGATGAGTAATATTCCATTGTGTATATGTACCACATTTTTTTCATCCAGTCATCTGTTTTGGGGCATTTAGGTTGCTTCCATGTCCTTGCAATTATAAACTGTGCTGCGGTATACATCCGAGTCAATCATCTTTAACTTAATAATGATTGTTATGTCACATGAGTTCCCACCCTTTAATCCCTTATCTTGTGCAGTGCTTATAGATTGGAGTTCAGTGCCTGGTAGAGATAAGGAACTCATTTATTTTAACCCTATTGTTTGTATGAATCAGAGTTTATTTACTAAATTCCTTATCAATGGAAGTTCTTTCCACTTCTAAAGTATTATAAACATTCTTTTCACCATGTGCATATTAAATTGCTAGATTGTAGTATATACTCATTTCCAAAGAGGTTCAACCAGTTGATGCTCCCATTTTAATTATATTTTTATTATTTTATATATTTCATTATATCTATATAATTACTATATTTTTACTGCTCAATTGTTCCTGTAGCTGACTGTGGACTTTTAATGGCAAAGGACCTTGCTTTATTCACTTTTGCTCCTGCAGTGTCAATGAAACTATTTAATAAGTAGTAGTAGTTGGAAATTGTTTGTGGCATATTTGTTATATGTAACAGTATATATTATATATATATTTATGTGTGTGTGTGTAGATTAAAAGCGAAAACATACTTTTACTGTTTTTTTAAAGCTTAAATATTGTCCTCCGAAGTTCAATTCATACAATTTGAACATCACTTTTTTCTTTGTTACATGTAAATTTCTCAATAAGCAGCTTAACTTGTTTGATACTTATTCCAGGCAATAAATGAAGGAGATCCAAACTTTGTCACAGAGTCACAGGAAGAGCTAGAGGAAAATCCTAGTCCTGTCTATGATGAGAATAATACAGTGTCAGCGAAAAAGCAGGGACCAAATGCACATAACTGGAGCGGTGACTGGAGTTTTTGGGTAATATAGTTTTGTTATACTTTCATTTTAATTTTGAATGCAAATTTTCATTAAGCTAAAGCAGTTCATACTGTATTTTTAATGTGTTCTTATTGTATGAAGATTTTAAATGTTTAATATTTTCAATTGTCCCTGTAGCTGACTGTGAACTTTTAATGGCTAAGGGCCTTGTTTTATTCACTTTTACTCCTGCAGTGCCAATAAAACTATTTAATAAATAGTAGTAGTTGGAAATTACTGGCATATATATTATATATTTATATAATTACTGGCCTATATATTATATATCTATAATAATATATATAGTTATATGTGTGTGTGTGTGGATTGAAAGTGAAAACATACTTTTCGCTTTTAATCTGGAGTCTCAGAGGCATTTCTGATTGTACTCCTCTTTGGCCACTAGAATGCACTGTTGTCTGGCTTGATAGGTGGAACTGTGAGTTTCAGTTTCTCTGGGAGAAAACTACACAGAATTGGATTCCATGTACATTGTTCACTGTGTTGGCAATAAGACTAACATTATACAGCAACTATATTCTAGGTGTTGCTAAGAGGCAGCTACGCTACATAATTTTGATTTAAAGAATTGGTTCCTGTACCTAAAAGGAAGTTTAACAATGCCTGGCCTATAATGTATAGTGATTATATGATAGGTTTTTATTTTTTGCTTTTTTTTTTTTTTTTTTTGGAGAAGAATGAGACTTAATCAGTTTCACTAAGTGGAAGAAGAGGCTTTAAAGTTATATTCTATTAGCACTGTGTTCACTTGATTGTATAACCTGGATATGCTCCAGGTTTCTCTGCTGTAAAATCAGACTACTGCTTCTTGATTAGACTCACAGAGTCTTTTCATAAGAAAACATTTCTGTTACCATCCAAATGCTAGCATTTATTATATACTAAAGGAATCATTATAAAACCACCAATTCCTAGGATAATTATAAGCCATTTAGTAGATTCCGCTTTAGTGCAACTACAAGTGAAATTTATATAAGTCTATAAGACATATATAGTTCCAGTATTTATTAGAAAGCTGATCTCCTGAGATATTTCCCAGTTAGCAGAATTTCTTATGTTAGAGATATAGTATTAACATGTTATAAGGGTTATACCAAAAAAGTTCCACCGTTTTGTTCATAATTAGCAGCTGAGGTATTGAATGTTATTGAATCTTAATATGAGTAACAGATTCTTCCTTAGAAACTTAACATTGTATATTTTAAAAACCAGATCCTGTGGAAAATAATTAATTTCTAAGAACTAGACTAAAATAGTTACACATCCTAAAAATCTTGTCATTTGTATTGATTGCCTTATTTTGGGGTACATTTAGAAAAAGTTTATGACTATGGTAGCATATGATCCTTCTGCGCTGTGATTTTTATAGTTTGTGTTATAGATTAGAGAACTGTTATAGCTCCAAGAGCTATCTGTATGGCTGAGCAGTTAATTCTGGATTATTCTTGACCACTTAAAGCAGAAAAGGAAAACAAAAGTTAAAGCAAGGAAAGGAGAAAGCAAGGGAATGAGAGATTTAGACTAGAAGGTAAGAGAAAAAAAGGAGACTGTGTTCTACTGTTTTGCTACTCAAAGTGCCATAAGTAGGACCAGGAGATGCAGCATTATCTGTCAACTCATCTGAATTGCAGAATCATGACCTGAACCAGAGTCTTCGTTTTCACGAGATTTCTAAGTGATTTATATAAACATTAAAGTTTTAAAAGCATTGGTTTAGAGTGATGAAGGTCTCCTTTCGTTCAGTCTCGGTGCTGATTGCAGGTACTTTGGTCTGAGGAATTTTGTAAGAATTCACATGGAATCATCTTAAGTATACATCGCAGAAGTTTCAGACATTTCCCATGGTCACATACCCAGAAAATAGAACTTTCACAACTCAGAAGCAAACAAAAACAAGAGTTTGAAGATATTTAAATCAAAATTCATGCCTATCTATATCTTGTAATAAAGAGTTTCTCAAGTCTTTATTTGGAGTGTCTTTACTGTATTGTTGACATAGTTTTTATAGGCCCAAAGAAGTTGAGTCCATTTTGTAGTTGAGTAGAATTTTAAAGAGAGGGAAATTACTTGATGATAACACATGAAGAGCAGCAAGCAATGGTGGCAGAATTTCAAAAAGTTCAGGCACTGGGTCTCTTAATGTGGAGTCCAAAGGTCTCTGCAGCTTAGTTGGCTCTAATAGAAAAATATAACTGGCAGAAGTGATAGTTAAGAAGTCTGGAAGATAAATAATGCATTTATTTCTTCTGTCATTTTAAATTCTTTGCTTCTACCACTGACTTTAAATTGTTACTATTTTCACCCTGGTGACAAAGTAGCAATTAAATGAGAACATTAGGAGTGGAGTTCCTAAAGGATACAAAAGACACAAAGAAGGCCAGTAGCATGACAAGAAAGTATTCATGTTGTACAAAACCCGGTAGTTAGTCAGGGAGTTTAAAAGGATGCCAGAGCCATTTCACTGGAACATGACAGGAATGTGGATTTATACTTTTTCACTTTAGGAAAGTTCCTTACCAAAAGAATTGATAACTGTAATGTTTTAGTATTTAAAGGTTAAGCTCCAAGGGTCTAATGTAGAGTAACTTAGCTATTTTAGCCTGGCTAACTCAGTTATTCCAAGTAGTGGATTTAGTGGGCAGCATGATTTAATTGAACAATTTGGAGACTGGGAACAATCTGGGACAGTGTGTATGTGCTCTCTGGTTTACCCTATGTGGTGTTCTTGAGTATGTTGTTTAACCTGTCTGGCTGTAGTAACCTCACTTATAAAATTAGGGACAGTGGGTCACTGTGTTGCAACACTGGTGTGTCTTAAACCAATGAGGAAAAAGGGGGAAGGCAATTAAGGCAAGTAACTGCTCTAACTTACTGGTAGCTATGAATTAGTCATAAAAATACTCCAGGTGTCTCAGTGAGAGTGTATTTCAAAGGGGAACACCTGTTTTTAAGATTGTCTCAGGTGGGTGGGGGAGGGCTATAAAGGAAGGGGCACAATGGACTATGGTGGAAAACTGTGGATGCCTTGGCAGTCGGTTTAGTCACGTACACCTGAAGGGTGTGATCTTCTACTTCTAGATCATCTACAATATTATAAAGCAGTGTTAATTAAATACATACATTTTTAATAGTAAAAAAATTGTCCCACATATAAAAATGTTGAAAAGTTCTAGGTAGAAGTAACTGCAATTTGTAATATAGGGAAATGTTTATTTACACTTGCCCATAGTTAGAAAAAATTATAAAAACCTAATAAAAGGGTACAGGAAAGTGAATCAAAGCTTATCAATGGGTGTTTTGTGTATTTTTTAATGAGGTTGATTTAATTTGTAGTGCGTAATAGATTAACCAATGCATTTGACTGTAGAACTTTAAAGAAGTATGCTTAAATTGTCATAGCAGTTGATAACAAAATCAACAATTACAGATTTTCTATTTCAATCCTGTAATATGTAAATAGGATTCTTTAATTTTTATTTTATTTAAAAATGAAAATGTTTAGTAATGGTGTGTAGAAATGTTTTATACTAACTTCTAGATCTTAATATAATGATAAAAATTATGTGAACTGAAAAAATGAAATTTAAAATAAAACTAATAGCACATAAATATTTATGTTTAAGGCTTTAACTCTTAGTAAAAATATATTGTAAAAGAAAACCCTAGCCAAACCAAAAAAAAAATCATTTTTTCTTCCAGATTGATTAAGTCTCACAGGAGAAGCATATAGTGATCTGAAGCAAATGCTTTTATTTAATGTCACTTGTTTGAGTGATATAGAACTAACAGCTATGGGGAGTAGAAAAAAAGCTTTTGAAGTTTCTGTTCTATATGTATGTGACATACTTTACTGGATTTTTTTATACCAGTAGTAGTACTTGGGGTCAGGTATTTAAATTTAAACAATTTTTTTGTACTCTGATATTTCTTTTAAATTTATTTCCTCTTTAAAAATATTTGTCATTTCGGCTGGGTTAGGTGGAACATGCCTGTAATCCCACTTACCTGGGAGGCTGAGACTGGGAATCACTTGAGTCCACAGGTTTGAAATAACCCTGGGCTACATAATGAGACCTGTCTCTTAAAAATTAAAAAAAAAAAAACATTGTCATTTCTATATACTGATTTCCTTAATAGCTGATTTAGTTGATAATTGCATTTAAAAGTAAAGGAATTTATAAAGTTCTCTGAATTATGTAACTAAAATTACATTTGCTTATGAACCCTTGGTATATTTTTCTTTGAATATTTATTTGAGAAATTTAACAAATATTTTTTAAGATAGGAAGTCTTCTTTAAGATAGGAAATCTTATAAGATAGGAAACCTCATGTCTTTGATATGGAGAGGGAAACAGGGAAAAAAGAAAGATAGAATAGACTCTAAATGAGATTAGATTTGAATTTTTCTACATCATCATCCAGCCTTCCTAATTGTATAAGAGAGTGGAAGTCTTGATTCTGTACTTTGTTATTGGCTTATGGCATAATATGGTCATGTTATGCACAGGTAAGTATCTCTACTCATACATGGAGGATAAAACTTGCCACAGACCTGGCTTATGTACATCATGATGACTAATTATTGTCACATTGTAAAATTTAAATATATCCCAAGAGAATCAATTAGTATGTTTGTATTATACTTTGCTAACTTTGGAGAAAAATTTTTCTGTTATCATAGGTTTCCTTCACAGAATATTTTGGGTTTATTCAAACTGAAAAATGATATTTCACATTTTCATTTTGGCAACTGACTTAAAAAAACCAATTTTCCAAAATTTTTTGCATTAAGATATTTAAACTTCTATTTAATTTCACTTAAAGTAAATTTATGTGTAACTGGATATCATTTGAAAAACATTTTTGAACCATTTAGATTTAATTATAAGGAAATAAAAACTAAAATTTCTAGCAATATGGAGAAAGGACTATTTAACTTTTATTACAAATACGTAGAAATGCTGGGTGAAATGTTGCAAGCATCTTTTTAAAATGCATGTATAACTCACAAAATAGCAAGGGAATTATTTACAAGCTAAAAAAGAAGGAACTGATTATCAGAGTTGTAAGCACATGAACTAATGTTGAGGCAGCCCGAAGGAGTTTATTAGCCTCCATAACCAAAACTTTTAATGGCCACACTGGGACAGGAGATGATGCTGGAACTGAGAACGCTTTATAAAGTCTGACTCTTGAAAGGTACCCATAAAGTCTACCTCTCGAATGTAGACTAGGGACAAAAGTCCACTACTATTTAAGGTTGAAGATAAGGAAGTTTATCTGTCTAAACCTAGGTGTGAATGGGGGGAAAGCTTTCCTGAGAAGATTTGGGATTCCTGAGAATGCAATACTTTATGAGTAAGTAGAATGAAATTCAGTAAGTGGACTATCAGAAACGATCTTTCTATCATTATAGAAAGATGTGATATATATGCACAATTGTAAGGGTGTAGAGATTCACATGGGAAGGAGTTTCATTTTCACTTAGGATGATCAGGAAAAGTTTCTCTGAGGAGATGCCTAATTGAGAGATTCCTAACTGATGGGGGTGAGGGACAAAAAACACAAATGGATCAATTAATCTCATTCTATTTTATACTAATTATGTAATTTTAAAGTACATTGAAATTTTCATCTTAGTAAAAAACCTTCCTAAAGATAATTATCCTTAATGAAACATACCATCTTCATGAATGCTAATTATTAGTCTTGTTATTCATTTGCATGTAAGTGCTTCTCAAAGCATAAGTTGATTTATTAAATGCAATTAATCCTTTTTTTTTAAATCAATAGTGAAGAGAGGTGGTTTTGTTATAACACAGCCACATATGACAGTCTTACTGAGAGATATACTTTGGTGTCTCTATTTTTCTCTAGTTTAGGAGGGGAATTCTTGACAAATTCATAGTAGTACTAATGGTATTTTGTAGTGAACAGTTCCCAAATAAGACTGATAGATCCTGATCTTTGGGGCTTTTGCTCAGAGGTAATCTTTTGTATATATGTCCTCTGAGTCCATTTTCTTATTCAACAAAGTCATATGCATGTAATTTTTGACGTCTAGGATTCTTCACAACACTTAAGTTATCTTGCTAAAGAATGTGACTCAAAGCTGGGCATGGTGGCGCATACCTGTAGGTGGCAGCCTAGGAAGCCTGGATGGGGGCCAGTGATCGCAGTTCGAGTTCCATCAGGGGCACATATTGAGACCTGGTCCCAAAAAGGTAGCTGGGTATGGTGGCGCATGCCTGTAATCCCAGCTCCCTGGGAAGCTGAGGCTGGGGATTGCTTGAGTCTGTGGTACCCCGGGCAACATGAGCCTGCAGTTCCATGGGCAAAAATAGTGAGACCTAGTCTCAAAAAAAAAAAAAAAAAAAAGAATGTGACCCATGTTTTTTAACCTAGTATTGTAATTTTCATTTATCTTGCTTGGTATTTGCAGGGTTTCTTGAACATTTCTGGTCTCATCAGATTTAGAAAGGTTTCATGATTATTACTTTAATTGTAAAATTTGAGACTTTCCTCCTTGTTTATTTTCCATCATTTTTATACAAGTATGTTGAGTCCCAGTACAACCTCCAGAGAGGTTTTTCTTATACTCTGTCAATTAATCTGAGATTATCTTCTTCCATTTTTAATGATTATGATGACTTGAAGTTGGGCTTTAGTTCTTATGTCATTTATCCCTAATTTTATTCTGTTGTTGATAGACAACATATTTTATATGGTGTCAATCCTTTTCAATTTATTGAAATTTGTTTTGTGGCTTAACATTATTTTCTGAGCCAGAGAATGTTCTTTCCATATGTACTTGAAAAAAATGTGTATCAATGAAGGGTTTTATATATGTATTAGTTAGGTATTATTGGTGGATAATGTTCTTTCTCCCCAACCCCCCCCCTTTATTAAGGAATGACAAAATTATAAGCTATTTAAACTATGCATCATGAAGATTGAGATATATATGTGATATATATTATATATGTGTGTCTATTGTTGATTCATCTATTGATAGGCATTATTGACTATCTTAAATAATGCTGCAATAAGTATGGAGATTTCTCTAAATATCTGGAAGTGGAATTGCTGAAACATATGGTAGTTCTAGTTTTAATTTTTTGAGGAATTTCTTTACGTTTTCCATAGAGGCTATACCAATTTCCATTCCCCCAACAGTATATGAAGATTCCTTTTTCTCTGCACCATTGCCAATACATGTTTCTGGTGCCTTTGATATAGACTGTTTTCAGAGGTGTGAAGTGATCTCTCACAGTTGTTTTGATTTGCATTTTCCTAGTCATGCATGATGTAACTTTTTCATCCTTTTACTTCCAATTCCTTTATGTTTTGGGATCTAAGTCTTATCTCTTGATCAGAAATTGTGCTCAAATATATCTATCCATTTAAAGCTTTTCCCTGCTCTGACAAATCTGTGAATAGAGTAGGGAATACATTCAAAGTTCAGGCCATTTTTGAGTTTCCCCAGTTTTTCTGTTACCTCAAGACTTCGTAGCCAGAAAAGTGTGGGTAGTTTGGGATCTCTCTAGTCTGATACATATGAATGGAACCTCTGTTCAGCCAGAAGTATTATGTGGAGAGTTTTGTCAAGCCTATATATGAGTTTCTCCTCCAAGATCGTTAAGTACCCTATTAGTCTGCCAGGCAGCTTGTTTCTTGCCCCCAGTTGGGACTGCAACTATCCTACCACTTGGATAGTTTCAGAATTTCCCCCTTCACTTCTTGGTATGGATTTCTCTTCTCCATGCCAAATCAACTCAGTCCCCTCTTTCAGCATAGCTGCTAGTTTTCATGGTCTGTCCCACCCTGTTGGACCTGCCACATGGCTTTAATAGATAAGGGAGGAAGGATGATGGAAGCAGACACATGAAAAAGCCACAGACATCTCTTCCCAAGTGCAGGAGACTTTATGAACAAATACTCCTCAGTTTATTGTTTATCTTTCGTAGATATGCAGTCATTTGAGATTATTGTTTTTGACAATTTCCCCCCACCCCCCGCTGTCTATTTGCTGTTGCAGAGAGGTTTGCCAAAGTCTTTGCTTCATCATGCGGCAAGCATCTTTTACTTCCTTTTGGTGTTTTTTGAAATATTTACGTGATTTTCATACAAGAACATACAATATATGTAATACGTCTATAAAAAGCTTGTTACTTTAAAGCTTATTTAAAATTTAGTCTCTAAGGCACCACAATTCAGTTCATGTAAGGAAGATTGTAATTGAACAAAGGCTTAATTTTTTTTATTGTTACAGATTTCAAGTTCCACCTATAAAGACAGAAATGAAGAATACAAAAGACAGTTCACACATCTACCTGATACAGAGAAACTCATAGCAGGTAAAAGAAAAAGAAAGACAGGAGAGTGTAAACCCTCCCTACATTTTACTACTAAAGTAGAACTGATGAGTGACAATATTTATGGAACACTTAAGCCTTTGTGTTAGAAAAAAACATTTTGTAGTATAAGTAGTATTTTATTCACAATTAGACAACTAAGTTTCAATTGGGGGAGGAGTGATTTCTGACTTGTATAAAGTACTAGTTAAGACAATGGAACTAAAAAAAAACTAATTTGTCATAATTTTTTCTGAAAGTTCTTTACTTTTTGTATAGCTTGACATAGATTCTTTTAAATCAAAATATAGAACTGGGTTTTTGTTTTAGTATGTATTTATTTAAACCATTTATTCAGGAATTTCAGTTTTCTGAGAATTTAGTTCAACATAATTGAGTTTCTAGATAGTTCTATTCAGTGTTTTAAATATAATGATAAATCAAACAAAAAAAACACTTGAAATTATAATGCTGAAGTTATAATGGTAAAATGTTGAAGTATACTATGTATTGGTCAAATAGTGAAAAGTGAGTGGTCCTTCTAACTAAGACAACTCCAACCTTTTTCCTGGGTGATAGCAACTTTTTATGTATATTATTAGAAATTTTCTGTATGAGTTTTGAAAGGAATATACATATATTTCTAAAATAACTTAAATAGTAGTACACTGTGCTTATTGCTTGAATATTGTTTAGAGCTCTTTCCTGTAGCTTGATTTATGAATCATCACATTTGGCTGCTTTACTGAATGAGTTTTGTATCATAATTTACTTAACAAATACCCTGTTGATTAAATTTTGATTGCTTTCTATCTTTTTTACCACTAATACAGCTTTGAACCTTGTTGTATGTTGGACACACATGTGCGTACATATTATTACATAAGTTCCATGAAGTGGAATTTTGCCCAAAAAAATACTAAGTATTTAAAAGGTTTATTCAGTACTAAATTACTTCCAAAAAGACTACCTATTATTCTTCTTAATAGTATATGTAAGTACATGTTTTGCCACACTTGAATTCACATTAGGACAATTTGGTTGGTAAAAGTGGTTTTTAATTATTACTTATAATGCATGTCATTTTTTTCACTTCTTTTGTTCTTTAACTTTTTTTTGCCAATTCTAATTATTTTTATGGATGTAACATTGGCATACAACACTGCATATGATTTAAGGGGATAGGTCCGCATCTCTTCAGATGTATGTCATTATACCACACTTCTCACCAAAGCCCTCACAGTCTCCTTTACACTGGACCCCAAAATCCCTCCCCCCTTTGTTCCCATCCTTGCCCCCTCTCCACATCTGGTAGTTTCAATGCTGTAGTCATATTCCCACAATTTATTTTGGTTAAGTTTTATCTGTTCCTGTTTTGCTTCTCTGTATTCCATATATTAGTGAAATTATGTAGTATCGTTTTTCTCCTCCAGCTTAATCTCGAGTTCCATCCATGTTGTCACAAGCAGCAAGTTCTTTTTTTTTAATAGCTGAGTACTATTCCACTGTGTGTAATACATTTTCTTGCATCTTTATTCTGTAGTTGAACATTTAAATTGTTTCCATGACTTAGTTATTACAAATAGTGCTGCATTATATTCCTTTGAATTAGTGTTTTGCATTCTTCAAGTAAATACCTAAGAATGGGATTACTAGATCATATGGTTTATCTATTTTAACTATTTTGAGGACCTTCCATTCATAGGGGCAGAAAGTGAGTCCATTTTCACCAACAGTGTATAAGTATTCCTTGTTCTCCACATCCTCATTAATGCTTACCGTTTCTGTTTTGTTTTTTCTTTTTGATATGGGCCTTTCTCACAAGGCTAAGGTAGAATCTCATTGTGGCTTTGTTTTGCATTTCCCCAGTGATATGTGATGTTGAACATTTTTTTTAATGCGCTTCTTGATCGTTTGTATGTAATCATTGGAGAAATATATATTTAATTCTACTTTTCGATTGGGTTCTTTGTTTACTTTTTGTTGAGCTGTATGAATTCTTTATAAATCTTGGATATTAGACCATGTACAGTGTATTATGCACAAATATTTTTTCTCATTCAGTAGAGTGTCTGTTAAAAATGATATTTTTTTTTCACTGTGTAGCATTTTAGTTTGGTGTAGTCCTGTTTGCTTATTTTTGCTTCTGTTTTTCTTGCTGTTGTTGAGTCCCCAAGCCATTAGTAAAGTCAATTTATGGAATGTTTTGCCTGTTTTCTTCTTTGTGCTTGTGGTTTCTAACACTGTGCTCAACTCTTTAATCCATTTTGAGTTTATTTTTGTGTATAAGAGAGTGGTCTAGTTTCATTTTTATGCATGTGACTGTCTGGTTTTCCCTAGTACCATTTGTTGAGGAGACTATATTTGCATTTCATTAATTTTGAAGGAGGTTGAATGTCTATTTATATGTCTGTAAACAATTTATATTTCTTTTTCTGTCATAAACTTCATAAACTTTGTCCATTTTTTTGGTATTTGTTATTTTCTTAATTGGTGGTTGCTATGTAGAAGTAAAAAAAATTTTTTTTTCAAATTTATTACAAATTTTTGCCTGTCTTTAAATGCTTTTTCATAGGAACCTTATAAAAAGTATCATAATCATCATTGTCTTCTTTTTTTTAATCACTGCCTTTCTATAGGAAATAAATCTGATGGTACAGTAACAGTCTCATTAAAAATATTATTGTAAAATGTATAAAGAAAAAATTAACATATTTAGTGATCCTACCACATATCAATAATTTTGATTAATATCTATAGCTATCTTTCTGTGCGTATATTTGCTTTCAGAAATTTGCATTTCTGTTACTATTATTATTATTATAAAAATCTGTTCATTGTCTAAGATTTGGCAGTTACAGGCATTTACAAAGTAGAAAATTAAACCCACTTGTACAATCTGAAATTACTATCAGTGATACACATACCTAAACAAATTAAAGTATATAGTTGAGATCACTCTATACAAGTGACTTTAAATTCTTAGATTTAACAGAGTATTCTAAATTTAGCTCTTCATTTTAAGAAATAACTCAGTGTTGTTGTAAACCCACAATATTGTACTTTATAGGTTAGTTCAATAAATATTCATATTTATTATATCACAGGTACCATACTGTGTTTGAATAACTCAGTATCTGATGGGGGAGTAGATATATAAACAAATCATTGTGACTGAGAGTGACAATGAGCAGTTTTAGCAAGGTACAGAAGTCGTACAAGGAGGACATGACATCATCTTTGAGGAAGCCAGTGTTTTAATTTTGGATATATTGTATTTGAGTTGACAATATATCCAGTATATGTATATAAAATATTATCTAGAAATAGTTAATATATATCACAGTAGCCTGATAGTTGAGTTCTCCCTGAGTCTTGCATGCCTTCAGTATCTTCAGTACTCAGATAAAGTAGTTTTTCTGAAATGCAAATCTGATCAGATTAAAACCCTTCATGATGGCATCCTAGTGGACTTAAGGTCACTGACTTATGGCCTTTCATGTGTGTTAAATATCCTAGCACCCCTCATCTTTCATCATGCTGGAAAATATGTTGGGGAAATATAATTAAAAACAAATATCCCATTGAAGAAGAAAACTTCTCCATAAAAGTAGAAGAGAAAGGAAACATTTTGTTTTCTTGTTGAATAAATATTAAACCTGAATGTGATGTGCACATAGGCAGTCTGCAGAAGAAATTATAAAGACAGAAAAGAAATTTTACCCATGTATATAGCCAGCAGATACAAACCCATTAGAGATGTTCTAAATGTAAACCTGTCTAGTTCTTAAGGAAGAGGACTTGACAGCACCATTTATCACACAGATCATCCTAAATTCACAAGGTAATTGGGGTGAATGAGTTAGCTAACTGACTTTATCTATAGGAAAACAAACTATCTTTGTGACAGGAATCAATTTTGTAACATAGAGCAAGCAAGGTGCCCACTGAAGTTGGGCTCCTGACTTCTTTAAAAAAGCTGGGAAAAGGGATTTTTTTTTTGAGACTAGGTCTAGCTATGTTGTCTGAGGTAGTCCTAATCCCATGGACTCAAGTGATTCCCAGCCTCAGCCTCCCAGGTAGCTGGGATTACAGGTGCCGGCCACTGCACCTGCTACATTTTTGAGACCAAGTCTTGCTATGTTGCCCCGGGGTAGTCTTGAACCCAAGAACTCAAGCAAAACCTGGTCTCTTGCCTCCCAGTGTTTGGTTTACAGGTGCGTGCCACCATGCCCAGCTGGAAAAAGGGATCTTATCTCTTCTGATGTTTATATTTCAAAGGGATGGTTCCCAGGTCCTTGCGAAAACACTCCTGTATTGTAAAACTAGCAAGAGGTTTGTTTTGCTTGTAAAAAGATTTGCAAGCATCTCACAGAAGCAGGGAAGCAATTTGCAAGTTTTCTAAAGAAGGTGCACAAAGTAAAGGGAGGAGGGACCTATCCCTTTTTCACTGATGGGACTTGTGTGTGTGTGTGTGTGTGTGTGTGTGTGTGTGTACCCTTAGAGTTGTCTCAGGTGAAAAGCAAATCAAGTAACAACTAAAAAGCAATGTAAAGTATGAAAAATGAGAGTAGTTCTCTTTTGTAATTTACATACTTATATACATACACATATACATACAGTAGCCTGATTGTTGATTTCTCTTCAAGTCTTTCATGCAGTCAGTCTGTTGAGTACTGCAGCTATAGTAGTTGTTCTGAAATGCAAATCTAATCAGATTAAAAAACTGGGGTAGTCCTGATCCCATGGACTCAAGTGATTCCCAGCCTCAGCCTCCCAGATAGCTGGGATTACAGCTACCTAATTATGAAAATTATTTTAAAAGTCTTCCACAGAAACTTTTTAAAGCAACATCAGCAGTACTGGACTCCCAAAAATGACTGTACGATATATATCCAGTCATATTTTAAGAACAGATTCTCTTAATTCATTATTATTGCCCTTATATAGATATGCATAAACTCTTTAGTCAAACTAAATCATATATCTTTGTTTAATATGAGTAATCTGGTTAGTGTCTAAGTTTACTGTAGAAATATATGGTGTTGGCTCACTCTGTGCTCTCACACACTTGGTACATATTTCCACTGTATTCATTGTTATATTGGATTTATTTATTAATATAAATATTTAAGAGTTGGAGCCTTTCAGTTGTGCTGAAATTGATTTTTTTACTAGCTAATAAGTTGATATTAATACACCTATTCAAGTGACTTATTACTTGGTTAACTTAACTTTCTTGTTATTAATAATTATAAAATCCATAAAATAATTTTTGATAAACTGTATTTTTATATTCTAGATAAATCAAATTGGTAATATGATTCAACTCAAGTAGAATAGTACTTTCTCTCTCGTAATATTTCTTTCTGAAATGCTAATTACTATCAGTAGAGAGATTGTAAACAAAAAAGTAAAATAAGTTTGCCTTTGTTCAAGTTTAATTTTCTGTTTCTTGCATAGAACATGTTGCTTGGAAACTTTCACATAAAAAATCCATTGAGGTATAAAGTTATTAAAACAAAACACTTAGGGAAACCTTTTATTAAAAAGACATAAAATATGATAATCTATATCAAATTGTCTTCAATTAAAATATTCATTTGATTACTATAACTTTGAAAGTAGTTAATGTAAAGTAGTAATACAGTGATTTTCAAAGTGTGGTCCACAGACCAGCAATGATGGCATCAACTGGTTACTTGTTAGGCAAATTCTTCATGCCACCCCAGACTCACTTAATCTGGTAGAGATGCCTAACAATCTGTGTTTTAATGCCTGCCACTCCGGATTAGTTCTGTTCTGAAATTTGAGAAATGTTGAATTAATAAAATCTTTCAATTGGTCTAGATTAAAATTTCAGGACACCTCAAGGTGACTTTTAACCTTATCCCAGTTTTAGAGATGCATATTAGTAAATGAGTAACATTATCTGCTTAATTATTTACTTGGAGTTTTTGTTTGGTGTTGTCTTAGTTTTATTTTGCTAAAAGAAGCATTGTGAGAGACTTAATTGCCATGTTTGATTTCTAGTATTCTCTTAAAAGTTTAAAATTAAATGGCTTAATTTAAATATTTTAAAGTTCATAAGCTCAATAACTTTTTCTGGAAATTGCCAGTTCATGTTTTTAAAATGTATTGATTACAAAGATGTAAAGATATCAAGCAGCCTTTATATCTTGCATTATTAAAATTTAGCAATTCTGCCTATGTTAGCCATTGAACCAGATCTTAATATTAAGAGCTATGGTGTTAACTTGGTAGGCAGTGACATTTATTATTTTTTTAAATTTTATTTTATTTGACAGTGACATTTAGCATAGCACTGTTATCGCTGGATTTTAGTGCCAAGGTGGAGAGGATCAATTTTGAAACTAACTTAAAATGTGTACAATTTTATATTCACCCTTCCCCCCCATTACCCTCATTCAACATCTAATTAGTCACCAATTCTCCTTCAGTATTACAGTATTACCTCTTAAATATTTTTGAATCCATTGACTTTCTGTTAATATTGTTGTCTCCTGATTTGAGCCACCATCATTTTACCTCTAGGCTTCCAACTGATTTATGTGAATCTATACTCATATGTGAATAAGGTGTGTTTAACTACTTAACACTCATCAGTGGTTTCTCATCAAGTCCATAATCAAACAGCCTACGATGTTCTAGCTTCCCCAGCTTCTCCAACTCAGAGATCTGTTTATCTTCATTTGTTCTCAAATGTACTGCATGTCTTTCTTTCATAGGGACTTTTTCACATGCTGTTCTCTTTTGGTCCAGCTGACCCTTTATTGATTTTTAGGTCTCAGTTTAAAGATCACTTTTGCTGGTGAGCTTTCCCTGATATATCTTCTTTAGGCCCATCCCCCCATACCTGTCCATCCATCATTACATACTCTTCTCATAGATTTCTTTACCTTTTGGTCTTTACATTTATTTATTATATTTAGTCTCCTGTAGACTGTGTTCTATGAGGACAAGATTTATTTCTGGTAATCCTAGTGCCTAACAAAATATCTGGTGTGTCATGCCAAAATGTCTGAATAGTAATTGAGTGAATGAATGAACAAATAGTGATGGCTTTTTTAAAAGTAATATAAAATGTATTCAATTACCAGAGTTTTGTGATTTTGTTATTCCTTATTTTGTATGTAGATTATGCTTGTGCTCTTCAGAGAGATATTTTGCTTCAGGGACGACTATACCTTTCAGAAAACTGGCTATGTTTCTATAGCAACATCTTCAGATGGGAAACCACAGTAAGACATATTTTGATTTGATTTATTGATACAAATAATTGAGTAGATAGTAATGTATACAGCCTTCTGAAAACAATGTAATTTGGATTCTGATGTAAAATTACACATATTTGTTTACATATGTATTAATATATGTGTTATTTAAGTATGAATTCTTGTTAGTAAGTTGCATTCCTTTTGCATGTATTTATACAGTTCAGAAAGATTTCAGGTTGGAAAGAACCTTGAATATAATTCCTTTTGGTTGCCAAAGTCATGTCTATGTGACAGACTGTCTGAATTTTGTTTGTGTAAGTGTGTGTGTTATGTGGCACATGAACACCCACATGCCTTTTCACACTTGAATTTAATATTAGATACAGGAGCTGATGTGGGAAATTACTGAAGGGTGAAATGCCTGACTGCTTCCCCTATTATTCTCAAAGAATGCAAGAATGTGCTTATTAACTCCTTAAGGTTTCTCAACTGAATATTCTGTTACATTAATGTTATACTTGGTATTTTGTATTGTGTATATTTACAAAAATTCCATTTTGCAATTTCTCATTACTGTCTTTAGATTTCTATTGCTTTAAAGAATATAACCTTCATGACCAAGGAGAAAACTGCCCGACTCATCCCAAATGCTATCCAGATCGTTACAAAGGGTGAAAAGGTGACAAATTTTATTACCTTTGCCTTATTACGTAAGATGAAAACAATCTGTCCCTTGCTGATTGTCAGTGTTGGGAAATATAGGCAGTGCTTCCTGGCATGAGGAAAATATAATAGAGATACCTTACATTTAATACTATATTTTTGTATTAAATACTTGTTAATGATTAACTTTAAATGACTTAATTAACATCTTTTTACCTTATAGTAAAACAGATAACTCTTTCCCAAAGTTTTCATTTCTTAACTGTAAGTGGTAGATAGTGTAAGCATTTTGAGAACATCCTTATTATCTTTAAATCACTAATAATCCAAAAAAAAATCACTAATAATCCCTTTATTGTTGTATAGTCAATAAAATCTGTACAGTAGTAGCTAACAAAAACAAGTGGTTCTGGTGAACAGAGATTTGGGTACAAATGATGACAAATAAATGTAATTGTTAAAATCTTTTTTCAGAATGATGTTATCTTCAACTGCCATCATTTTTCTTATCTACTTGCACCCCCCCCCCACATATCTGCCATTTCTTATGTGGTATATGAAAAATATCTCTATACCCACATGGAAAATTGCTCCATTGGGAGCATTATGATTAGAAAGACAAATAAGAAGAAAGAGAAAGAAGAACAGTATGGAAAGGAATAAGGGGAAAGAAAAAGAAGGAAGGAGAGAGAGCTAGAGGAGTAGGAAATAAAGGAAATAAGGCCGTGCACAGTGGCTTGTGCCTGTAAGCTTCAGCCTATGAAGCGGCCGGGGCCAGGGATCGTGGTTTGAGTCCCACCTGGGGCCCATAGCGAGACCTAGTTCCAAAAAAAAAAGAAAACAGCTGGGCGCGTGGTGGTGCGCGCCTGCAATCCCAGCTACCTGGGAAGCTGAGGCTGGGGATTGCTTGAGTCTGTGGTATTCCGGGCAACGAGAGCCTGTGGTTCCACGGGCAAAAATAGCGAGATCTAGTCTCAAATAAACAAACAAACAAATAAACAAATAAATAAATAAATAAAAATAAAGGAAATAAAAACTCATGACATTGAATCATTGTAATGATGCTTTTTTAATTTTGTAAAGTTCTTTCAAACGAACTTCTAAGTTTTTAATTTTAAACAATCTCAACCTCATAGAACAGATCTTAGTACAAAGAGCTTTTCTATCCTGAACAATTTTTAAGTTGTTACTCTCATGCCTCATCACTACACACATTATCCCAGATATTCTAGCATATATTTCCAATAAAGACATTCTCCTATATACTATAACATTATAACATAGCATCAACATCAAGAAGGTCACATTGTTCAATCCTCAGACCCCCTTCAGCTTCCTAGAGTATCGCAATATCTTTTGTAGCAAATGGACCCAGTATTTTGCAGCAAATGGACCCAGTATCAATATGTATTATATTTAGTTCTTATACGCTTCAATTTCTTTTTTTCTGGTATAGTACATTAATCTTCCCTTGATTTTTGTGCTTTCGACACTTTCAAAGATTGCAGCTCAGTTATTTTGTAAGATATACCACAATTATGTCTGATACTTCCTTGTGATTAAATTTAGGTAATATAGTTTAGGTAGAGATGTTGCTCTGTTCTTTCAGTTGTTGCTTATCAGATTGCACGTAATTTCAGTTTCTACCTTTCTAACTGACTTTCACTTTGAACATTTGATTAAGGTGGTGCCTGCCAGATGTCCCCATAAAGTTAGCTTATTTTCCTTTGTAATAATAATTCGTGGCAAGCACTTTGAAACTATGCTATTCCTCATCAAACTTAAAATTTTTATTCATTTATTTCTATCAGTGTGATCTCGCAGTTTTTTTTGTCATAATCAATAAATCAGTGTCACTAACATTTACTTTGGTATGCAAATTGCCCCACATTTGCCCATTGGGAGTCTTCTGTGTTCCTTTTGGCTATTCTAAAAGTTGTTTGAGCATTTCTTTGTTTATTGGTAGAACAATCAGCCATTTCTCCAAGGACTCCTCACATCTTGTAGGGAAAACTGGTATTTTTTTAGAAACCAGTGTCTATGTTGCTATTGGGATATCACTATGCCCCATAAAATGGGCAGTACAAAGATATATAATGTGCATATATAAATAAAAATATAATTACTGTGATTACATAGTTCATATATGCCCATTTCTTTCTTTCTGTCTGTCTGTCTATCTATCTCTCTATCTATCTATCTATCTATCTATCTATCTATCTATCTATCTATCTATCTATCTATCTATCTATCTATCTATCTATCTATCTATCTATCTATCTATCTATCTATCTATCTATCTATCATCTCACTACTGTAAACCATAATCTATCTATCTATCTATCTATCTATCTATCTATCTATCTATCTATCTATCTATCTATCTATCTATCTATCTATCTATCTATCTATCTATCTATCTATCTATCTATCTATCTATCTATCTATCTGTATCTCACTACTGTAAACCATAATTAAATGGTGAAGAACATAAATAGCTACCTATTGGTATATAGTGCTAAAATTTAGTTTGCTATAATATATAATTTGTGAAGATGCTCCATCTGTGTACTAATTATCTGTCTTCTTTGCAACTGAAAGTTCAGTAAAAATGCCATATAAAGTAGGCAGTAGTGACCTACTAATTTCCTTTTACTATAGCAAGCACAAGCAGACTTTTGTGTTCTTTACCCTTTTTTCCTGTGATACTAATATTGTCCTACTATTTTTTGTTTCCAGTTTTTCTTTACATCCTTTGGTGCCAGGGATAGAAGTTACCTCAGTATCTTTAGGCTGTGGCAAAATGTTTTATTAGAAAAGGTAAGTGTTCCTATTAGAGGAAGATACATATTATAATAGAAGCCTTCCAGTTTACCTGAACAGTTTTTGTGACTCGAAAGCTATTTATTTTTCTGAACTTTATTTTTACTATTTGTCAAATTCCAAGAATAAATGTGAAGCCAAACAAAATCCAGAGTTGCAAGTTAAGGTGTTTATTACAATCCCCGGGGTAACCACCAAGAAAATAATGTTAAAAGTATAGTAAAGGAAACATCAAGGAAATTAAAATAGAACATTAGAAAATACTTATTTCATACATAAGAAGGCAGTAATAGGGAAATAAGGGAACAAAAAGATGTAAGACACATAGAAAACAAACAGCCAAATGGCAATTATATTAAATTATTAAACAGAAATGGATTAAATACTTAGAAGGCAGAGATAGGCAGAATGAATTATAAAAATGCCATCCAGTTACATACTGTCTCTAAGAATCACAGTAGGTTTCACAACACAGAGAGACAGATAGTAAAAGATAGAAAATGATCTACCATGCAAGTGATAACCAAGAGGGAGCTGAAGTACCAATGTGTGTATCAGACAAAATAGACTTTCCAACAAAAATTAAAAGAAACAAATAAATGTTATAATAATAAAAGAGATAATTCATCTGGAATTCAAAACAATTACAAACCTATATATACCTAATATACCAAAACAATTACAAACCTATATATACCTAATATAACACTAAAGCATATTAAACAAAACTAGTTAAAATTAAAGAGAAAAATGGACTATTCAGCAATCAGTTGAAGATTTTAAGTCGGAGATTTGAATTCCTCACTTTTATTGGTGGGTAGAACTATAAAGAAGATGATCAGGGAAATAGAAGAGTTGAAAAATACTTTAACTACAATTGAAAGAAATCTATAGGAAACTCTACTCCTAAAATTGCAGAATATGGGTCCTACTCAGGTATACAATGAACATTTCCCAGAACAGATCATATGCTAGGCCATTAAAAAAAAAAAAAACTTTATAGGCCAGGCACGGTGGCTCGTGCTTGTAAGCTTTAGCCTATGAAGCGGCCGGGGCTAGGGATCGCGGTTCGAATCCCACCTGGGGCCCGTTGTGAGACCTAGTTCCAAAAAATAGCTGGGTGTGGTGGTGCACGCCTGTAATCCCAGCTACCTGGGAAGCTGAGGCTGGGGATTGCTTGAGTCTGTGGTACCCTGGGCAACGAGAGCCTGCAGTTCCACGGGCTAAAATAGCGAGACCTAGTCTCAAAAAAAAAAAAATCTCTGACTGCAATGGAGAGAAATTGATAACAGAAGGAAATTTGGGAAATTCACAGAAACTGGAACATAAATAGAATACACTAAAATAACTAGTGGATGAAATAAGAAATGACAAAGGAAAGTAGAAAAAACTTAGAGTTAAATGAAAACAAAAATATACCATACCAAAGCTTATAAGAAAGTGCATAGAAAGAAATCGGTATTGAGAGAGAGTGCATAGAAAGAAATTGGTATTGAGAGAGAAATTGGTATTGCTTTCTTTTACCTAAAAATCCTTTTCCCAGCTTTTCCTGAGCCAGAGTCAAACCTTAACTTAGCAATCTTATACAGATGGGGTGGGGCAGGGGGGAGGGGAGGAGTCTGTTAACCTCTAAGCTACCACAGATTCACTAGTTACCTTTGTTATTCAAATACCTGCCCCTTGCCCACCTCTTTTCCTGGCTTTACCCTGCTCTCTCCTGGACCAGAGAAAAATAGCTTCTTTCAAAGCACTTTATGTTTGTGGGTTCTTTACTCCATTCACAACCACCTTATTATAATTTCCAAGCCAGATCAGACTCTTAAAGTGATCAAACTATTTATTACTAAACAAAGTGATTACCTAAATATGTACTATAATTAAATATGAAAAACCCAGTTTCCCCACCATTGTCCAAACTCTTTGTCCTTTAGTCTCTGATCTCCTTATCACATGTCCAGTCATTCAGAGTTCAACAGCACATTGTTCCAAATGCAGGGCATCCTTTTTTGGCATGTTCCAACTTTCTCCAAGCAAGTAGTCAAAGATGTGATGTTCTTCTTTTCCTTTGACATTCTCTCAACTTTGGGCAGTAGAAAAAAACTCTGAGATTCAGGAACCAATAAAGTCCATTCAGGCCTAGCTCACAGCTGCTCCAAAAGCATCTGAGCCAAACAGGTATGACAAACTCCAACACAGGATTTCAAATTTCTAAACTCTTCAGTCTTCTTTAGCATGCACACTCAATTTATGCATGCTAAAGCCATGAGTTCACCATGCCTGGGCCCAGGCTGCCCTTGGCTATGCAGCCACTCACATTCTCCTTCTCCCCCAAACTGCTGACCCCAAAATGGCTGACCTTTTTTCTTTGTCCTAAATTCTATTTATATCATATTCCCCTCTGATGCCTGCCAAGGCAGGGATTCCTGTAAATCAGCTCATATTATAAAACTTTTTTTCCTTCCTCCTTCCCTGTGAATTCTAATCTTGAAATTTACAATTCTAAAACAGGAGGGAGGGGCAGGAGGGTACCTCCTTTATCCATGCATGTATCAGCTAATGCTAATGGAAAGTCGTAAATGAGACCTTTATCAACTTATGTTAATGGCAAATACCCTCCAACAAAACTACTGACTGTAAATATGTATGATAAAAAAGAATGATTTCAAACTAATACTCTAACTTTTCACCCCAAGGAATTAGAGAAAAAGGATGACAAACCAAACTCAGAACAAGTAATAATAAAGATTAGAACAGAAACAAATGAAATAGAAAGTGGAAAAACAGTCAAGAGAACCAAAAGTTCTTTTCTTGAAAAGATCAACAAAGTTGACAAACCTTTAGCTAGAGTAATGAAAAAAGAGAAAAGACTAAAATTAAGTTCAAAAAAGTGAAAGGGGAAAAGTTACTCTTGATTTTATAAAAATAAAATGTAATAAAGGGACTATGAACAATTGGATGTTAAGAAAGTAATTAACCTAAATAAAAAGGACAAACATCTAGAAGGCTACAAGATATTGAAATTGACTTAATTGGAAATAGAAGATTTGAATAGACCTATAATAAAGGTTTTGAGTTAGTTAAAAAAGAGCCCTACCCACAAAACTAAACCAAGTTATAAATGGATTCATTGGTAAATTATTCTAGAATGTAAACACCAATCCTTCACAAAGTATTCCAAAAATAGAAGATGAGGTAACATTTCCCATTTCACTCTGTATTATTTTAGTGCTAAAACCAAAAAATACCAAAAGAAAACTACAGGCCAATATCTGTTTAGTAAGTCATGTTCATTGTATCTAAATACAGATACACAAATCCTCAACAAAACATTAACAAAAACCTATCCAGTGCCATAACAAATGATCATGATATCACCAAGTATGATTTATACATCAGCATATGAGATATCAACACATGAAAATCAGTCAGTATAACCCACCATATCAGTAGACGAGAGGGCAAAGACTACATCATCACAACAATTGAGAAACAAACTTGACAAAATACAACATCCTTGTTGTATGATAGAAAACAATGAAACTTACAATGTTTAGACATCTGTTTTAAAGTATTATTATGGTCATTCATGGAGCAATTTATAGCATGTCAGTTTAATTCACTACTCTCGAGCTGCTGAATTAAAAAAGAATGCTAGTTCTTTTTCTAGACAGTACATTGAGTATTTAGAATTTGTGGGGCCAGACAACAGTGGCAGTTTCATTCTTTGGTACATACGATTGATGTTTTCTGTCTTTTATGGAGAACTATGCAACTGTGGCTTAAGGTTAGTTTCTAGGTTCTCCCCCAGTCTATCCCTCAGTAATTTTATTTTAATCCCTTCTCTGCCTTCCATATTCTATACCAGAGCCAAATAGACAGTCTTGCTATCTATTTTTTATATGGCTACAAAATAGGAATGGTTTCTGTAAGCAGTTTTAGAAAATTTTTAAAAATACCATGACACAATTATATGAAACTCAGATTTCCGTGTTCATTAATAAGATTTTCATGAAATACAGCCATGATCATTCAAGTGTTGTCTGTGGCACTTTCACACTACAGCAGCAGAGTTGAGTAGTTGCACCAAAGATCTAATGGCATAGAAGGCCTAATATACTCATTTTATGAGTGTTTTTTTTAAGAGAATTTTTATTGAAGAGGCATTATTTATAATACTACATAGGTTTCGAGCATGTATGGTCTTTTACAGTTTTTCAAACTGTGAATATCATGACAGCCAAATTTATCTTTTTTTTTTTTTTTAAAAGAGTATACCTCTTAATATCAGCTTCTCACTTAACTCCCACTGCCCTTGGAAAGAAATATAAAATTTATACAGAAATTGCATGATCTGGCCCCAGTCTACTACCATTCCTGCTTGCTTTTTGATCTTTTTCTATTAAGTCATTAAACATGGTCAGTCTGCCTTGTTCTTTCCCACATTTAGTTCTAACTGAAACTCATTAATAAAACTGAAGTAAGATCCATCCTTCATATTCCTATAACTTCTTGGACTTCTCCTTTTCAGTTTCATTACAATTAAAATTCTTTGTACTATTCCTGTTCTCCTTATTTGACTATAAACACCTTGATGATAAGGACCATGTCTGCTGTGCTCAATGTTGTATATCCTCTGGCAAACTCAGTGTTCACTGGACAGCTGGTTTGGCATACATCTCAGTTTACCCAATGCAGTCTGGGACCATCTGGGTTTAAGCCTTTGTCAATACAAATATTAATAATGCCTGTTTATTCTTGAAAGTATGCCAGTTTGGACAATAAATAAAGGGTTGTACAACACATAGCCAACACTCAGTAAATACTTTTGAAATCATTCAGTTTAGTAGGATAGCAGCAATATAGACGCCAAATAATTGTCTCATTTAATTAGCAAGACATTTTCAATTCCTGCTCAAGGAAAAAACGAAGGATAGGGAGAAAACACAGTTGAGAATTTAGTTGCAGAAACAAAATTAATGTTTGTCTTAAGTTCACTGTTTATTAAATGTAATTTCTTAAGCATGAATATGCCATGAGAACAAATGATTAACTTGAAACACTACAATATCAGTTTCAAAAGAAATGTTATTTTTTGTAGATGCAAATTACTCAGAAAATTGGATGTAGGTAGAAAGTTATTAGCAACTACTAGGGTTAGAACTTGAAAGTTTTTTTTAATTTATCTCTCTATTTATTTATTTGGAATATATATATATATACATATATATATTTATTTTATTTATTATAGGTCTCGCTATTTTTGCCCATGGAACTGTAGGCTAACATTGCCCAGGGTACCATGGACTCAAGCAATCCCCAGCCTCAGCTTCCCAGGTAGCTGGGATTACAGGCGTGCACCACCACGCCCAGCTATTTTTTGGGACTCGGTCTCGCTGTGTTGCCCCAAGCAGGACTCGAACCACGATCCCTAGCCCCAGCTGCTTCATAGGCTGAAGCTTACAGGCACGAGCCACTGTGCCTGGCTTTGAAAGGTTTTTTCATTAGAGATCCATCCTTAATGTTAATCCACTCGTGTTCCTAATGATGTAATCATAGGATAGCATTTAGGACTACTGATAACTACTAGGATAGGCAGGATGTGCACAGGATCAAAATGTTCTTTTTGCACTATTTTATTGTGAAGTAAATAATAGTGATCTCTCTTGCAGGGGTTTCTTGGAAACTAGCTTTCCAGAAAATTTAGTAAGAGTGAATATTAATATCCAGGCCACATAGTGCATGTATCTTCCATCATTTTAACTTCAGACAGAATGACTTTCAGACTTATTCTTAAACAACAGGAGGACATATGTGTTAGAAATAGGGATAAAATGGTGATGGAAATGTTTTCAATCTATAGGGATCCACCCTTTGTAAAATCTGGTGCATGTCATTCTAACTTCTGTTTTGGGAAAAATGGTAGGAAGATATCCTATTCCTCATATAGGTGGGGGAGAAATGGTTTAAAGTGATTGATTATATTACTAGACATAAGAAAAGACTCAGTCTAAAGGTGGATGGACCAGACTTAGCCAAGAACTTAGGACTGAAAAGCAGAGTCCCTGTGGCAGACTTTGACCACTAGAGACATGTATGTACTGGGTTGGTACGGATATGAATCACCAGGCCCCATCAATGCGCCACAGTCAATGGTCTCTTAAAACTGACTATCTTTGCCCTGATTCCATGCTTATCATCCAACTTTCTGATTACTACTCTGACTTGAAGGAATTGAGGCATTTTATCTCTCAGGTACAATAAAAGATTTCTGATGACTAGAGAAGACTTTCCCCACTATGCATGAGTATATTTACCACTCAGAAGTAGATGACATTCATGTGATTTGCTCAAGTCAGCCATTCTGAGTGCAGCTCCAGGATGATGACAGTGCTGAGGTCATTCTCCCGATAGTGGTTGTTTATAAAGTTAATGTTACCTTCAGAGATCTTTTGCAAGAGTCTTGTAGCCTTCTGCAGACTCCTCAGTCCTATCAAATCTTTTTATTCTTCCTAATGTTCCTCTCTAAAACTGTTCCTTTTGGAGTTTCTTGGGAATCTTGATGTTTTCCATTACTAGTGCTGTAAATTTAATAGGTGCAACAGTCAAAGCTACCTGGAAAAAAATAAATGAAAAACTGCTATTTTATTCATGTTTCCTAATTAATGGCCTGGCAGTGCAGACCTTTTATTCTTATGTTGTTCCTTCCTTTTGACCTTTCTGGTTGACAAAACTCCACTTGTTTTCCCTTGGTCAGTCAAGCATGATTCCTCCTGACCTGTCATCCAAGTCAAGAACCTTGATATGTAGGCTGGGCACGGTGGCTCGTGCTTGTAAGCTTCAGCCTATGAAGCGGCCGGGGCTAGGGATCGCGGTTCTAGTCCCGCCTGGGGCTGTAGTGAGACCTAGTTCCAAAAAAATAGCTGGGCGTGGTGGCGCGCGCCTGTCATCCCAGCTACCTGGGAAGCTGAGGCTGGGGATTGCTTGAGTCTGTGGTACCCTGGGCAACAAGAGCCTACGGTTCCACAGGCAAAAATAGCAAGACCTAGTCTCAAAAAAAAAAAAGAACCTTGATATGTGCTTGCTACTTACCTCTTCATTACAAACCATATTGTGTTGGTACAGAGCCCCTCATCATTCTGCCTTGATCCATTGTCGTACAATCCTACATCACATACCAATAATTTGGTCAATAAAGGATTTCATATAGAAAGATATTCCCTCGTCCCCAGTGTTGTCATAATATTTGTAAGATTCTAATGTCTGTTTATACACTGTATCTCTTGATATCATCATTTTCTCATGTACTCGATTTCATCTCATATTGTTTTCTTCATCATGGCCCCTAAATGTACAAAATCCTTTACTAATGTTGTGTTCAAACAATGATGAAATCACCTAAACCTCCTTACAATGTATTTCTGTTATGAAGTGACAAATGATTATAATCTATTTATTAGGTCTTTCAGATGGTTATTGAAGTAGTAGTAGTTTTAAAAGTGTGTCTTTTAAAAACGCAATTCTGAATTTGATATTTGTATATGTAAAACTAATAGGTTACTTATATATTTTGACAAAATAAGTTACATATTCTTTCCATGGCGAACAAGGCTTTTCCCTACCAACTTTCCTTATTTCCCATGGATTCCCTTTGTCCCTCCAACCCCCCCCCCCAACCAGGAACCACAGTGACCTGCCTGTTAAATTGCTTCACTCTTCTGCACGCTCTTATTTGACATACATGTGCTCATCCTATTGGTATTTCAGCTGCATTTTGTATGATTGCACACACTCCTTCTATCTTGAATCATCGTCTTCCTTGATTTCCATGACACCATTCATTCCGAACTTTCCTCTATTTTCTGGTATTTTCCTCAGTCTGTTTTTGTTGACCACTTCTTGTCTACTGAACTTACTTAGCATTTCAGATTTTCCTAGGAATCAGTTGTAGGTTGTTTTCCTTCTTAAGTCTACTAAACTTAACTCTGTTCTATATACCAGTAGTTTACTGTAAGAATTTTTATATTAAGCAATAGTATATAAAAATAATTTACAGTAGTACAGTTGATAGTTATTTGGTTATCATAGTTATTTGGTTATCATAGTAGAGTAAGGATATCTACAGTTTTAAGTAATGAAAACTTAACCATACTATAATATGTCAGAAACACTGGTTTTTACATAATGGAAGGGAACTGGTCACTACAATGTGCTTTCTTCATTTGAATGAATGGTTTTCTCCAATGTCACTTCGATCCTTCAGTCTGCTGTTGTATAAAATGATTAGCTTTTAGTAACCTCCCCAAGGTTGATCCTGGCAATTCATCAGGTAACAACTGATAACACCTTACTTAATTAATGATTAGATAGGAATTAGAACAAGTTTTGATTTTTCATTGGAAGAAAACAGTTCTTCTGGGAAATAAGTTGAAATTTTAGAAAAGACTCTTTCATGTTTATTATAGTCAGGTTTTTGCCAGGAAATTATTCTGATTAAGGTCAAAAATATTATTAAAGGAAACAGTTATTGAGTAATCAAGATACATACTTTATAATGATGAAAGCTGAGTGTTTATTGGAATTTTCACCTGAATAATTTACTCTTCTTGCTATTTCATCCCAGTTAACAGCACTCAAGAGATAAAATCTTTGATAATGGTAAAGAGTTGATACCAAGAGTAAGTGGTATATGAAGAAGTAAAATGACATTGCCAGAATTAAATAAGTTTTAAAACAAAGAAGAAAATTTAACCCTTAATATATTTAATATTTTAAGTGAAATTGAAATAAAGTATTACAGAATAGAGCATACGTAATATATTTCAATTTGTATGTTAGTTTCTAAGCATGTGTAGAATAGAAGAAACTGTGGACTGTCCCTTTAATAAAACCCTGTTTACCTAACCTCTTCTAGTAGGAGGGGCTTAGGAACCTGTAGAGTGAGGTATAACTTACAGTTCTACATTCTGACCTGCAGCTGAGGAAAGGGTACTGATACTACAGACCAGGAAGTGACAAAACATGTGCTGTAAACTACAAGAGAACTTGTCTTTTATAAGGAAAAACTTCTAATGAAAGAATCAGGATATTGACGCAATTATTTTACATAGTTGTCATTCAACATTTAGAGTGCTAGAACAGATAAGAATGTTGCAGCATATTTAGAATACAAAGCTTTCTGAGCCAGAAATTGATCTTCTGACTTTTGAGCCTTATCTGATTGCTACTTGGTTCATCTTTATTTTGTTAAAGTACTCTGTAGACTGAAACTGGGAGACTGCATTTTTAGCAGGTAGGTGGTCAACTTTTGTTTAAAACCCAGGCTGTTTTTTAAGGTTTCTTAATTCTGGTTCTGTGGCTGAGTTATGAATTGTGACTGTCAGTTTGGGTATATGTTTTACTGTTCGGCATGCTTATAAATAGCTACACTTGTGACATTTGATCAACTTTGTGGAAGTCATTTTTAATGAATTAGCACAATAGGATGATGAATTAAATGAGTTGTTTCATTTTCCATTAACTGTATATTTGATAAATTTAAAAGGCATATTGAAATTTTCCTGTAAATGGTTTACTTCCCGATAGTATATAATGTTCTAAACATTTATTTCTATAGGCAAATAAAATTATATTTGCTTATTTTCATTTCTTTCTCTATTAGAACATGGAGTCTTTATTATTGATCTGATTTTTGGGATAGTTTATTATCTATTATTTAAAAAATAGTTTTTATAAAGGATTAATCATCCACAAGTATATTGGAGTATTACTTGTATCTCTTTACAAAGGTAACCATCCATTTATGGCACAAAGTATTTCAAAGATAAAGTCTGCAAGATTGATGAGTTCATTATTAAATGAACTACTACTGTGGTGTGCCTTTAGGGTCAAGGGCAGTGGTTCCTTAACTCCACTACTAGGAATACTTCTTATTTTCTTTTATGGACACTATGTTTATGAAGACTTTATTCTCTAAATAAATGGTGTATACTAAATAGTAAACTCTTAGAATGTTATTGTTTGTTAGATGTATGCTATTTTCAATGAGAGTTTCTTACCAGGCTGAAGTTATTATTATTTATTCACTTAACTCTAGGCTAATATAATTCAACTCCAAACAGAGAGGTCAGATATTTTACTTAGCTTGAATAGTTTTATTGTGGACAACTGGATAGTTTTGATTTATTAAACTAATAATAATATCTGAATTTTTATCAGTGACTCTTGTGGGACTCTGGTAATCCAGGCACAACACATTGGGAACTAGCAATCTAAAGCGCAGAGATTTTGTTTTTAATCTCTTCGAGGATCCATGAAATATAATGAAGGTTGTCTAGTGCCATGTAACAAACAATGATACCATAGCTACTAGACAGAGGGAAGAACCAGGGAAGTTAAAAAAAAAAAAAAGAAGAAGCAGCTTTCAAGGCATCTGAATCCTTTGCCTCTGTTAAGTCCCTCTACATTTGTCCCTACTGTATACCTAAATTAATTTTTTACTCCAATTAGATGATAAACTATTCGCTGACTTCAAAACAAACATCACATATGATCTTTATGTAATTATCTGTGTTTTCATGTTAGTTTCCCTCTACTTGGATTTTCTCATTTCCCCATTCATGTTTTTCCTTCAGTTCAGCTGAATGGTGTCAATGTGAAGCCTTATTTGATCAGTTCTAATCCACACTACTATTTAAATCTTTCATAATTGATTTCACAGATACTTTAATACATAATAATAATATAGCTTGTCATAGTCTACTTTCTCTACAAATCTCCCATGTTTCTTAAACTATAAGTTATTTGTGAGCAAGGAGCTAAAGAGGCATTCATTTTTGTCCTCATTAGCATCTAGTGCAGTTATACAGATTTGATAGGTTCTAAATAGGTATTTGTTGAATGAATAAGAGAATCAGGCTAATAATTGCTGCAAGTGTTATGCTGCTTCCCTTTGCCTTGCTTAATCATATAATTAGTCATCTGTATTTTGTCTAGAAATCAGACCATTGGTTATCATACTGTTAGTATTTTTGTCCTAAGTGTTGCACACATTTTTCATAGTAGATTATTTTAACACTAGATATGATCAACCACAAAGGAGGAATAAGCTGTGCATTATTAAAAATGAACTCTGGTCTCTTGTATTTTAAATTTTTAAAAATATATTTAAAATTTGCTGACATAGGGTTTAAAATGGTGAAAATAATCAGATACTTTCTGAATGAAGAGTTGGGTTCTGAATTGATGATTAGAACTCTGAATGGTGATTGATAAACTGGATTACAGAATTTAAATTACAGACTAGTAGTACTTGCCAGATACTATGAACGAATTATTTCATAAAAAGAGAAATGTAAACATCTCATCCCTATTTAAAGTAGTTATTGTATACTTTAGAATCATCATTTTATATATTCTTGGTGTCAACTATGTTGGGTAAGTTTTGTTAACCCATTTTTATAGAAACAGAAAACAGACCTAGGAAGATCAAATGTCTACCAAAGTCACACGTCTAGTAACTGCAGAGCAGGCCATTTTTACTTAAAAATCCATGTTTTGAATCACTATCAATACCACTTTATTTTTGCTAATACTCAGTTTTATTTTTCTGTAATTTTAGAACCTGACGAGACAGGAGTTCTGGCAGCTGCTCCAGCAGAACTATGGCACTGAGCTTGGCTTAAATGCTGAAGAGATGGAGAACTTGTCCCTGTCGATTGAGGATGCTGTGCAGCCAAGGTACAGCAAAATATTGTGAAACTTGAAACTTTATTAAAGCAGAGTGATTTTAGATTCTACTAATTCAGAATTTTTATTAATTAACCTTTGAGTGAAATTTACCCCTTTATTGTTTGTGGTGGAATAAAGTGCAAGGTCAGAACAGAAAAGAGTTTGCTGACTTGATAAACAAATATGGAACATATAAAAAAAATGTAAGTTTTATGACTTTTGTCTCCTAGGCTAGTAACTGCACAGTAGGCCATTTTTACTTAAGTGTGATTGTAGCAAACTTTTTTTATTAAGGAACTGGAGATATGTCTAATGAAATCTATGTGCTACACATAGATGATTCAATAAAATAAATTGGTAGGTATTTGAGAGATGGAAGGCATGACTTTTCCTCAAGGTTACTGTAGCACAGTGCTTGGCCTGCAGTTGGCACTCAATATATACTGGATACATTAATGAAAGGAGCTTATAGTGCTATGGGGAATGCAAATAATTGTAATGTGAGGTTGAAAATGTTAGGGACCAAAAGGAGCAATAGATGTAAATGTGATAAACAATTTCAGAGTAGAAAGATTCTCTTGGGAATTGTTTGGAAGAGGACATATTTTTATTAATCTGTACAAATGAAAATGCATTTTGTCCATTGGTAATTGACAACTAAGGTTAATACATTAAAATTCTATAGCAAACATGCTAAATGAAATAAGTCAATGACTAATAAGGACCATGTGCTGGCAGTGTATGATTCCTTACATATAAAATGGAGTCCAAAATCCATAAATCCATAGAAACAAAGTTGATGAGTAGTTGCCAGGGAATGAAAAGAAAGGAGATTAGGTAATGACTGTTAATGGTTACTTTGGGGGTGATGAAAATATTCTAAAATTAAGATAGTGGTGAAGGCTGCACAACTGTGTAAACTGCTGAATTGTACTATTTAAATGGACTTTATATCTTAATAAAAATCTTATTGAAAAATTTTACAACAAATCTAAAAGTGAAACTCCTTCAAAAGCCTCAATTGGCGTACAAAAATGTTACCCTAAGTAGTCTTTTTATTCTGCTGACCCTATTTATACTGTTTCAGTTTGCATCAATATTTTATAGTTTTCTGTTTTCATGTGGTTGCACATGCATATTTTATTAATTTTCTGTAAAGTTAAAAAATTTCCATAAGCCTTTTTTCCTTATAAAGTTTGCTAACCTTTGAGATACTGAACTTGATTAGAAAGGCAATTGATACAATGCAAAAAACCTTGGATTATGGTAAAGAATATCTGGATTCTAGTTTGTACTTCGCCACTGAGTAGCTGAACAACCTCAACCACATTTCTTAGTCTTTTTTTTTTTAGTTTACTGAATTGAAGCAATTAAACTAGATAACCTCTAAGGTTCCTGCCAACTTGAAAAGTTTCTAGTCTTTGAAGAGGGAGAGAATTAATGTTTTTGGCCATCTGCTTTATATACTAGAAGTTTCAGATTTTTTAGTTCATCAGCAAAACTTCTGTTCTGGTGAGTGAGTGCTTTCTAGGAAAACGTGTGGGAGGATCTTCATTTCCTCTTCAATGACTTTTACCCATTCTTCTAGTTTCTAAATTAGCATTTTCTGTCTTAAATCTTTATTTCTTTAGTACTTCTATCTTTTTTCTCTTCATTTCAGTCTCTCTGCCACTCTCCCTCCTCTTTTTTTCTTTCTTTATTTCTCCACAACTAACCTCCTTCCTTGCAATCTTAAAGTACAGACACTTAGCTGGTAGACTGGTCTTAAGGAACCCTTCCATATACCTATGTATATATTTGAGTGGAGTAGAATGTGATTGAAAGGCCCATTAGGTTTTCATTTCATTCCTCAGGATAACATGGCTTAAGATGTTGGGTCGCTACTTTATTTTAGAAGAGCTTTATATCTGTATTTACTAATAATTATATAGGAATCATAGCTCAGGAAAGTTGAATACTGGACACTAGATCAGTTGTGCTCCTTTTTTATTGAATAGGCTTTCCTTTGCTGCTGCCTGAGAGAGGATGGGCAGTTCCCATTACACTTACTGTGTCTAGTTCCTTTGACCATTTAAAAGCTGTTCCTTAAGCCTTGTTCCTAACACTGAGAGGAGCAAGGAGGAGGGCATGGACTCTACTTAGAAGCTTCCACTTGACTGGGGTATCTCAGCTGGGGCTGAATCAGAAGGGAGGATAGCTAAAATTGCCTCTGGTGCTGAGGTATTTCAATCTCAAATACCCTGCACCTTTCAGAGCTCTCTGGTTGTCCATATTGACATTTACTTAATCTTTTTTTTCATGGAGAAAAAAATATTTATTTTTTAAGGTTAAAATGCACAAAATCAAATTTATATGAACAGGAAAGCTAAAAAATTTAATAAAAATTATTTTAAAATTTCAGGCAATTATTTGCTAAAATTTTCATATTCCTCATTTCTTATAGTGATTTCCAGTTTCTACCATAGAAATATTCTGAGAGATGATCTACGTACTAAAATAATGAACCTTATTCATCTTATATTTTTAAATTTTACTTTTTTAAAATTCATTTACTTAGGTTGATATATTTATCATTTAAATCAGTAACTTATTTGGTAAAATGCTTAAATCTAATTAGTCTAATGGGGATAATCAAACAACTAATAACTTTTTTTTGTAATTTTGTTTTTAATTAAGAAAATTATTGAAAATCAGTTTAAAACATTATTTTCAGATATATAGTAGCATTATATGTATACTGTATGTACTGTGATTGCCACCAAAAGTTTAGTTTCCATCACCATACAGTTGATCTCCTTTATTCAATTTAGTCACTCCTCTCTTTTCCCTCTGGCAAATACCACTTTGTTCTTTTAATCTAAAAATTTGCTGTTCTTTTGTTAGTTACTTCACACAACTGGAATTTAAATGAATAATATCCAGTCTGTGAGTTGCTGTTATCACCACATGTATTTGGTTAATTTTTTAATGGTTCCTGAAATTTACAGAATCTCATTTGAACACATTTTATATTTGGAAATAAATTCAATTTGCACGAGATTTAAGAAGTTAGGCTTGTTATAGGTAGACATTTATTTGATAATATTACACGTGTCCATTTGTTCTTAAAAACTGTTTTGAAATAGAGAAAAACTATAGTAAGAACCCAGATTGCTTATTTGTCTGAAAGTCACCTTATTTATATTTCTATAATGACATGTTTCTTACAGAAGTCCAGGAAGAAGCAGCTTGGATGACCCAGGGGAGAAGGATGAAAAATTACCCAAGTCAATCAGTTTTACCCATGAACCAGTTAGTCGGGTTTCAGAATCGGAGTCCGCTGATGGGCATTCACCGAAGGGGGTTAGTGTATGGTATCCCTTTTAGAATGTATCTGATACTACCATGTGTTAAGTATAAGATAAAGTAAATGTTTAAAAAGCATAAGACATTTTAGGCTGCTTTATGTTAGAAGAGTTTTTAGCCTATATAGTAGAAGAGGTTATACAGTTGGATATGGTGCAGTGCTCTGAGATACTTCCCTGAACATCAGTCTATAAAAGGGATAGACATCATTAAAAATATAATAAGGTAGAGAAGTTCACAGTAGGGGAACTTGTCAGAATAAATGGCATATGTGGTAGGAATAATCTATTTTCAAGGGGAGGTAGATGAGAATCCTGTTTAGGATGCTAGTTTAACATAGATGCTTTTTAAAAGCTGTAAGCACATCCTGTTAATTACTGGGGTTGTGAGTGAGTTAGCTAATTTCTTCCTTTTTTTTTTTTAATTCTCAATTTTTCAATTAAGAGCCTACCAGGATTTTTTAAAAAATATCAATGATTTCTGTATCACTTGCATATATATCACTTGGAGTCATTTTTTAAAATTTAATTTTATTAGTTTTTTTCACACACATATGTATATATATTACATCATTGTCTACCTTGAGTTCTCCCATCACCTTGTCACCCGTGAACCATATTTAAATAATCAACAATCTTTGATGATGGCCTTTCCTAATGAGTTATAGCTCTTAGTGAAGAGTTGTTTTTAGCGACCTTATTCTGAGTGCCAAGAGTGCTCCTCCTGAAAAGCTTGTTTTTCTAATTGGGAATTCAAGTTTGGGACTTTGGTTTTTCAACTATAAGATGAGGACAATAGTATCCTACAGGATTTTTGAAAAACATTAAGTAAATGAATAGATATATAAGCACTTTGAGCAGTCCCTACAGCGCAATAAGTATGCAATAACCATAGCTACTATAATTGAAGGTGAGTCTGTGTGTGGCCAGCAATTAATCTTTTCTATCCCCTTTCATGGCATTCCTCACACCTCCATACTGGGGAGGGAATAAATCTTGAGGAAATACTGAAATGTTTATATGAAAGGTCACCAAGTTGTCAGCTTGTTTTGGGCAGCCATCATGCATCATGTACTAAGATTCTGTTGTGTTTTTCTTTCTTTCTTTTTTTTTTTTTTTTGAGACTAGGTCTCGCTATTTTTGCCCGTGGAACTGCAGGCTCTCATTGCCCGGGGTACCACAGACTCAAGCAATCCCCAACCTCAGCTTCCCAGGTAGCTGGGATTACAGGGGCGCGCCACCACACCCAGCTATCTTTTTTGGAACTAGGTCTCGCTACGGGCCCCCCGGTGTGACTCGAACCGTGATCCCTAGCCCCGGCCGCTTCATAGGCTGAAGCTTACAGGCACGAGCCACCATACCCAGCCCGTTGTGTTTTTCTTATAAGCTTTTCTTTCTTTCTTTCTTTTTTTTTTTTTTTTTTTTTATATCTAGAGACCTTTAGGAATATACAAGAGAGGTGATTACAAGAGAGGCGATTCTGGATGCTAATTTCTTTTTTAAGTTTTCACTAAGACTACACCACATTTTGGGGAGGTAATAGGACTGGGAGTTACTTGCAGTCCTTGTCCTTTTGTAGAAGTTTGACTCTGAGGATTGTGTTCTCAGCACTACTAATTTTACTGGAGTATTTCTAACAAATGCTTCAAGTCTTGATTTTAGCAGCAGTTCTGCATGAAGAGTCAATCCTCTAATGAGGATAGTATAACCCTTTAATAAACTGTGTCCTGGGGCTCATTTGTTATTTTGCTTCTGAGTGGCCAATGGAAACATGTATCCTCCCAGGAACTGCTTCTGCTTTTCAGCACTGCATGAGGATCTCAGGGGGCCAGAATATGTAAGGTTGTCTGTGTGCTTTTTGCTCTTTCATGTGCTTATATGCAGACAAAGCAAGAAAGTACTTTACTGTATAGTTTATATTTTGTATGTTGTTTTAGTAAGTCTATGTATTACTATTCTACTTGAATTTTAGCAATAGCATTCATACTCTTAATGCCTAATAATAAAATAGTTGTAAAAACAAGCCATCTTTAATAAACTTTCCCTGTAAGTATAGATGGCATCATGTATTAACTACATTTTAATGCCCCAGCCCTTCCTTAATAATCTATTTGTCCCGTAACAGCAAAGCCATTTGTGTTCTTTCAAGCTGCTGTAAAATTAATAATCCTTCTTAATCCTCTCTCTCACTGTACTTTTGTGTAACTTTTGTCTATTTTTCTTTCCCTTTCCCCGTTAGTTACTGGTCTTGAGAGTTGGGTGAGTTCTTTTCCTTGAAGTAATGGGAAGGTACTATCTTGGGAAACTGTTTTTGATTTCTCTCCCTTGTTCACCCCAAAGAACTGACAGTTCCATTATTTTTGTCCTCTAACCTTTCCCTTCTGTGTAAGTGATGCACAAGACAGTCACTGTCTGAGTTCTTTTTTATAATGGCATTTGAAAAAGTGATTTTTTGTTCATTATTATTGTGTAGAAGATGAGTTGAGAATGTGTATATACTTTACCAATATTTTATGAACTGAATTGAATTACTTGTGATGCAGACATACATTTTCAAAGAGCAGCATTTCAAAATATATTTATTATTAAAGATCTCACTGTAAAATTTCAACCTATAATCTGTTTTCTGAACTAGATTTTTCTTTTGCCCATTAGGGACTCGGGAAAGAGGAACCCCAAGGTGAAAAGCCAATCAAAAAGAGTCCTTTACTAACTCCAGAAATGAGGTTAAGTAGAGTGGCACCAAAATCATTGGACTTGAATAAAAATGAATATCTTTCTTTGGACAAAAGCAGCACTTCAGATTCTGTTGATGAAGGTAAACAATTTCCTAAAAATTGCAGTGAAGTCTCAGTTATGTCTTATAAGCTTATCATTGTATTAGATATATGCAGATTGAGAATTTAGTCATATTAGATACAGTCTCACCCAGGAAAGAATCAAACAAAAATGGGAGTTAATAGAAAATAGAGGAAAGCAGTGCTCAGTCTAACCCCTGTCCACGTCCTTAATGAGACTGGAGCTTGAAAATCTCAATGCATGCAGCCTTTAAATTTTCAAACTTTAAGGCAATGGAGATGGAGCAGTAGCAATAGAAAACCAAATCTTTGTAAAAATCTGCATACCCACTCCATCCAGCAGTGTAAAATGTTCTAGTTTTAAAGGTAGAGTGACATTTGGATTTATTTTGGTTACCCCTTATTTTACCTATATGGAAATAAAGAGTTAGAGGGATTAAATCTAAATCATTCAGTTAGTTAATGATATGGAACTAGGATTAGTCACTAGGTTTTCTTTTTAATTTCACCTCAATACCGCTCATATTTTTCCTCCTTTTTAGCAGAGATTGCTTAGCAAAGGTTACTCTACGCCTGTTTTATGTATAATTATGAAAGTAAGTGGTCTTTCCAGGAGTGTGTTCTGTGATGAATATTAACTATTGGATATCTTCCAAAAGAGAGTAAAGAAGAGTCTCAAAAATTGTAGAAAGGAAGTCTTTTTATCAGTAATTGGTTAAAAACATTTTTTTTTACTCATTGATATTATTCAGAAGAGAACTCAAATTTCAGTTTGCAAAGATATAAGTTTTTGACTGTGGTTACATTTTAGAATAATGGGATGAGTTTTGAAAGCAGCAACTTAGTTCATTATAATTGCTCTTCAATTTGATTGTTTTGCTGTAGTAAATTTCTATTTTTTAAGAAAATTCCCATTTAATTTCCATTCACATTTGAAGGAACTTTCTATAATCGACAGCTATTAGAAAGACAAATGATAATATTCTGTACAACATTAAAAAGCAATTTATATGGCTTTAGATAGTCAGCAGAGTAAGCTTAATTCTTTATATAATGATAACTAGAGTTATGACCTAAAGGCATTCTGAATTGGAAAAGTATTATGTTCTGTACAGTATTTGTCTTATGTTTTGTATTACAGTCTTTGTAATCCATGCATATAAGATGTCTTGTGTGGGCTCAACAAATAGCACCCCTTTCATGATCAACCCAGGTATAAGCAAACTGAAAGAGAAA